>JANHFT010010749.1:164019-183999 GCA_032467955.1 Pseudoxenodon macrops | reverse complement strand
AGTCAATGTATTTGTGATGCATTTTTGAATGTTCAGTTGACTGAGTTTCATGTTTAATGAATAAAAGAAATAATAATGTAGAAAGGGAAGTTGGCATATTGCCACACAAAACACCAACTGCCAGGATCATCTTTATTTCTAATGCCCATGGGCCCTGCATGGATGCCATAGGCCTCTTTAGAAAATTAAAAATATGCATAGCTACAACCCAATGCTTTGTTTGAAGCAGAGCTCCCTGCCCAAATAAAGAGGGGAAAAAGGGAAAGAGGGGACTAGCGAATGTCTTGCTTCAGGAAGTAGTAGGTAGAATTCTGGGAAATCCAAAGGGTGTCCCCAGTGTTTAGTTCATAGGTAAACCCCTTTTGGTTGTTTTGTGACAGTAACTACTGTACATTTTCTACATCTTGAATTTGTTGTCTTGCTCCTGTACTAGCTTGTTAAACTGCTTCTTCTTCTTGAAGCTCCAAGGTTGTTTAATTGAAAATATGATCATGCTCTTTTGCCCTACCCTAGCTATGAGAAAGATAACATGAAATAGATGAAAAGCCACTGCATGAAAGTTTGGTTAGAATAGAAAATCCTGAGACTTTTATTGAACTAAGTTTAACTATCATCTATGACAATACAATCTAGAAAATGTCTAGCAGCAAGTTGGAAAGATACTTTAACTCCTGGCTTGTTGTCAGGGCTGGTGCAATAAACCTAGGTTGTTTCCCTAGGCACATCTCACTCTATCAGAAGCTTTTATGGTTAAATTTGCATACTGTTCCTGGAAAAACCGTTGAAGGAATCTTCTTTATTTATTAGTTATATTCTTCTTGCTGATTTACTCGGCACCAGGCATGTATGGTGACACACTCTGAAAAACAGCTATAAGAAGTTTATCTGAGAATTGTAGCTTGTTCAAAATGTGCTATTGCAACTGAAGAATGGTACTTCCTGAAAGTTCCACAGTGTCCTCATGTTGAAAAAAAAATGCTTCTAACTCTAATTCAGCCTGCTCATAAAGATATATAAAGCTTTACATAGCTTACTACCAAGATATTTATAGAACCACTTATTTCTATACCTTTGGCCCACATTCTTAGATCATCGGCAGAGCATCTTCTACTGTATGGATCAAGTTACAGTATATATTTGATACCTAGAAGTACTTCTGTTCATTTTATTTTAGACCCTATCTTGTGAAACAACGTCTATTGGAACCAACCCCCATCCTTACTACAAGTTAGGAAGAGGCTAAAATATATATATGTTTTCCCAACGTTGTGTCCCAATGTGGGACAAAAATATATAAATCACATTGGTTTGTGTTGGAATGTCACTATGTGATGTCTGCCTGCTTTGTCATTCATCTCCTCTGTGGACACTTTTGTGTTTTGGAGATCTTTTTGTGAACTTAGGCTAACATAGCAGCTCCAGCCTTATGTGGGGACAGATAACATTTTAAAAATGACTTATCCTTTAGTAATATTGTATTTGTATTATTGCAACGATTCTCTGTGGGATTGCCTTTGGAAATGTTCTAGTGAATTTAGTTAGTTCTGAAAAAAAAGCAGCTAGATTCTTGTCTAGGACTTGCTAGACATTGTCTACCAATTTATTTCTTGGTACAATTCAAAATGCTATAATGCTATATAAATCTTCACACGACTTAGTGTCAGGCTTCTTGAAAGAGTAACTAAGGGGCACCTATGCTGCCCCTAAAGTTTTAATCTGATGATTTTTGTTAAAGGTGGTTGTTAGAATAGCTATTCAGCATGGCAGACTGTTGGTGAAATTGGCTTAGCACCTACATTCATCAAATGGAGACTTCTTAAAATATCTAAAAGTTTTAAGAATGGAATAACAGAGTTGGGAGGGACCTTGGAGGTCTTCTAGTCCAACCCCATGCCTACGCAGGAAACCCTACACCACTGCAGATAAATGGTTATCTAACATCTTCTTAAAAACCTCCAGTGTTGGAGCATTCACAATTTCTGGAGGCAAGTTATTCCTCTGATTAATTGTTCTAACTGTCAGGAGATTTCTTCTTAGTTCTAAATTGCTTCTCTCCTTGATTAGTTTCCACCCATTGCTTCTTGTCCTACCCTCAGGTGCTCTGGAGAAGAGCTTGTCTCCCTCTTCTTTGTGGCAACCCCTGAGATATTGGAACACTGCTATCATGTCTCCCCTAGTCCTTCTTTTCATTTAACTAGGAAATTTCTCCTTAGTTCTAAGTTGCTTCTCTCCTTTTTTAAGTCTTAAACAATATTTTGCTTCTGGATTTTTAGTTTGCTCTTGTTTTAGAAGGATCAGTTTTTAATAAATTGGTAGGTTGGATAATTTAAAATGTAATAATTAAGTAAATAAGCTTGAAAATTAGAAAGAGAATCCTTCCATGTGGAGACTACTAGACATTACATGATTAAAAGAAAAATAACAACAGCAACAACAACGCATTATGACCTCCATCCTAATCTTTGACTTCTATTAACCTGTTAAGTGAAAGGTCTCTTTGGGGATCCTCTGGATGTCTTCACAGCATAACTAAGTTGTCCCAGCCACTTCAGTCTCTCCATTCCACTTCCATAGATAATGGAAAACACTCTAATATTCTAGCTGAATCCACTTTGAGCCTCTCTAAACTAAACCTCTTAATTATTATCAACTACTACAGTCTTTCAGTTACTCCAATCTCCTTTTTCTCATTTACTTCTCCAGTGCTATTTCAGATCTCATCTGTTTCTCCCTCCCTCCTTCTCACTTTGGATCATAGCACTTAAGACTTATATACTGCTTCACAGTGCTCTACAGCCCTCTCGAAGCAGTTTATACATTCGACATATTGCCCCCAACAATCTGGGTCGTCATTTTACCGACCTTAGAAGGAGGGAAGGCTGAGTCAACCTTAAGCTGGTGAGACTCAAACTGCCAAACTGCTGGCAACCGGCAGTCAGCAGAAGTAGCCTGCAGTACTGCATTTTAGCCACTGAGCCACCACGGCTAGGAAGCAGAAGAAGATAGGAGGACTCAAGAAGGCAGATGTGAACTTGGAATGAATGACAGCAGCCCTTTCAAAGTCAAGAGTTGCATTGAGTTGGGTTTAAAAATTACTAATAATCATCTCCCCAATTTCAACCAGCATCAGTATAGCCACATTTTATGCCAAGTTTGGATTATTCTGTCTGTTCCTTACATTCTATGCCCTCAGGGTCTAACTCGGTTGCAATGCAGGCTTGCCCCAGGCACCCACTTGTCCCTCACCCCAGCAATCCCTCCAGTGATCTCTGCACCTCACCAAAGTGTGCAACTCGTGAGCAAGCAGTGGGATGCTGAACAAGGATTGACTACAGCTGTGAATATTCAGCAAAGAGAAAATTGTTCTGGAAACAAGAGTGTCTTGCTAAGAAACAATTCCAGCATCTGGCTTGTGAACTGAGGCACGTTGGGATCTAGTTATTTACAACGTCAGCTTGTTGATTTACTATGACCTTGTCTTTCCTTTGATTTGGCATGTAAATCTTTGGCTTGACATTGGACTGCTGGACTTGGAAAATCGCCTGGCCAAGCTAAATCTCCAATTAATCTCTGCCAGCCTTGCTGTTGGGGTTTGCAGAGCAAGCCTTCCCCTTAATACTCCAAATGCCTTAGGAACTGTGTCCATCTTCTAAAGGAGTGCTTAAAAAAACCAGGTTGCAAAACCCAGATTTCAGTTCAGGCTCAGGTTATCTGAGACTGAAAGAGCTTCAAATTACTCCAGAACCCCCACTCAAAAGAACCTACCTGCTCTGTTTTCTCTAGGTTCTGTCCCAGCATAAAACCAAAAAAATCACAATACCAGTGTATCTTTCTTCCTTTTTATTTGAAGAAAGTTTTGATATTAAAGAATTTTCATTTAAGTGGTCCTTAGTGCTCTCTGAGGTTGGTTGTTTTCTTGCATTTTTCATTTTTAAAATTACCCTAATTACCAAAAGGAAGTCGATGCTAAATTTAAGATGTTCCTCTTCAAACAACGAAAGAAAAAAACAAAACGTAAGAATCCTATGCAATGTTCGATTTTCCAAACTTGTTAACTAATGGTTGCAAATTCTGTCTTAAACCAAATTAAAAAGGTAAAGGTTCCCCTTGCACATATGTGCTAGTTGTTCCCAATTGTAGGGGGAAGTGCTCATCTCCATTACAAAGCCCAAGAGCCAGTGCTGTCCGAAGACATCTCTGTAGTCATGTGGCCAGTATGACCTAAACGGCAAATTAAATTAAATTAAATTAGACCAAATTAACTGCCTATAAAATAAGGCATTCCAGATGTAAATTTAATCTCCCAATAATATCTACACATATAGGTTATCATTTCATACACAATTTGCACACTCGAACCTATATACGTCTCCTTCCTCCTTCTTGTGGGAACAGAACAGGAAAGAAGAGGGAAGGGTTAGTGCTCCAAGAAGGGGAGGAAAAAGAAAAGGAGAAAGGTGGGATAGAAGAGAAATTATGTAAAGATGTCAGAAATGGTGCATGGTCTCCTGCTTGAGCAGAGGGCTGGACGAGATGACCTATAAGGTCCCTTCCAACTCTGTTAATCTGTTAATCTGATTTTTTTGCTGGGCTCTGCAAGCATCTGGCAGCTTCTCCTGCCAGATCACCTTGTTTAGAACGTTTGAGGTCTCGTCGTCTTCCAGGAGAAAAGGAGTCCATGCCCCATACATATTAAGATAGAAGGGAAACAAGTCTGTCCAGGTCAATCCTCCGAGGCAAACTAGACCAGGAACATGACCAGATGAGACAATTCTATTTTTTACAAAGCTATATTAATAGAATCATGCAAGTCTATCAATTGGGTGGTTGTGTCTGTGTGTGTCCTTCCTAAGCTTCTTTCTCTGATCGTTAAACCACTTGGGGCCTTGCTTGTCTGATCATTCCCTCCTTCTCTCTTCCTTCATCAAGGCCTTTCTCATATACCATGACTTCTGCCTCTCTGGAGGGAAGGATGCTCTGAGGACAGAAAAGGTCTCCACTTAGAGGAGTGAGTTCCTATTGAGACAAATGTGCAACAACCTCCTCTGTTTACACATGGTTATTTTGGAAGGCAGCTCAACTTTTTTTTGTTTAAATAACAGTATCCATCCAACTTACTGTACAGCCCTTCATCTTAAAATGCATTAGAAGCAACATCAGGGCAAAATTTCCCTTCCCAAGTCCTTACCTCGTCTTCTGGGTTCTGTTCCCCTGGGAACCAGCAGAAGAAATAGTAGCGTTGGAAAGCTGGATCTCTGAAGATGCGTTGCTGCCTTCCTCATGGGTCAGCTCCATAAAAGTGCCATTAGCAGCATAAGCCAGCATCTCATCACTGTCATCATAGTCAACATAAAGATGGTCTATTTCAGGCCCAAAGGTGTTGATGGGGTCCACAGGAGAAAAAATACTGTTCAGGGTCTTATTCCAGATGGATTCTTTTGAATCTGATCTCTTATCTCCAAAGCTGTGGAGGATTGCATTTTCTGAAAGGAACTCTTGGAAAGGGAGAAAGGAGTCCAGTTTGCTTCCATTATTTCCTTCCACCTTATAATTGGTTTTAGTTGCATTTGATTCTGGAATGAAAAGCGGGGGGAGGGGGATCAAAGGTAACTGAAGTGAACAATTGGCCAAATTCAAAAAATTAATGGAAAATGTCAGTTGGGCTCAGACTCCCAATGTTCTACATAATCCAGAAAAACCTTGAGGTAAGGAGTGTAAATCCAATTTTTAGAATTCCATAATCTAGATGGAGACGCCTGATGTCAAGAGGTAATGCTGGGTTCACAGAGTGCAACCCATGGTTTTTCTGTAAAAATAAAACTTGATAATCTAGAGCACAGGTGTCAAACTCAAGGCCCACAGGGTGCTTAGATATGGTCTGCTGAACCGCCCTGGAAACAGCAAAGGACCAGCCCACAGTGCCTCTGCCAGCGAAAACGGAGCTTGGGACGGCCGCCCAGGCTCCATTTTTGGTCACGACAGCCTCCTGCAGCCCTCTGCCAGTGAAAATGGAGCCCAGATGGGCCGCATGCGGCCTCTTTGAGCTCTATTTTCACTGGCAAAGGGCTGCAGGAAGCCGGCGCAGCCAAAAATGGAACCTTGATGAGTGATGTAGATTTGGCCATGTCCACCCTAACCATGCCCCCAGCCACACACACACACCAGCCCCTTGAGGTCAAACACAGCACTGATGCAGCATCAATGAAATTGAGTTCGACATCCCTGATCTAGAGTTACTTGGCCCAGACAGAGATTCTGGAGTTCTGGACATGTCCAATTTGATCCAGTTACTTTAAAGTGACTCACCCAGATTTGGAAGAAAATTTAACAACAGAGAGCTCTGTTTCTTGTATGGGAACAATACAAACAGCAGAAATGTTTTCATTTAAACTCTTCAGATTGTTCTAAGGGGATAATAAAGCATGCCAAAATTCATGGAAATGCATGCATGTTCTCACCTTTGATAAAGGTGCCCATAATTTGCTCCAGCCAAGAGTGTGATTGTTGTTTGCCATCAGATGGAAAACATGCTTATGAAATATTGCACAAATAGATTGATGAAATGGGTAAAAAATCAACTTTTTTTTTTACAAGGAATACTGTGTCCCTTCCTGAATGAGATGCCAAAGATTCTTTTGAGATAGGGTGACATATAAGGGATTTGGAGGGTCACACAAGCCATGGAGGTCCTTGGTAATGGCCACTTGAGTGTAAGAAGAGAGTGGTAATGTTATGTGGCCCAAGGATTCCAGAGAGCTGTCCAGAATATGGGAGAGAAGCGGAGGGAAAGTGGAAGGCAGGAGCCGAAGGATGCATTTTATTCAAAAGGAAGAGGTCAGACAGAAGAGAAGGAAGTATGGTGTTACATGTGAAGGAAATGCACCGAGATCAGGAATCTGAGGATCCAGCCAGAGCACCTGGGTAGGAATAGAAGGGGGAGGGGAACATATTCTTGGGGTAGAGTTAGAGATTGCCAAACAAGGCAGATGATCTGGAGAAAGTCCTCCTGGATTAATTTCCAAATGTTTGTGGAAAAAAGACACAGTAAAAACAGGTGAAGTCAACTACTTGGACATCTGTTGGAAAACCAACTCAGCCAAAATGGCAAGGGCCCAAAATGTTCTTCTGTGGCCTTGCTGGCTTTTATTTTGTAGGAGGCTGATGAAAAACAAGGAGAGAGACTGATTCTCCCAAGATCCGATTGTAACCCCCGGGAAAGCAGTAGGATTCTTGCAAGGATGTGATTCTCTTTTCTTGGGGCCCCAGAGAAAGGGGAACTGCTCATACTCCTCCCCTTCCAGATTCAGGAGATCTAATTTCAACAAGCTTAAAAAAATATTAAGCAGACTCCCTAGGGCTGCCAGAACTGTAGAGGCTTGGATGGGATGCAAGAGGCTTTGGCTCATCCAAGCAAGAGTGACTGGCACCAAAAACCTTCCATCTTTGGTTCAGGATGGGGTGGCGCACAATCTGGGGATCCACCTGGACCCAGCTTTGGCTAGGAGGACTATTTACTAAGACAGCATTACTATTACTATTAGTCTTCTCATCATTCCTATCACCATCTCCTCCCACTTATGACTGCAGAACTGTAACTTGTTGCTTGTATCCTTTCTACTTCTTATTGATATTGTTTCCTGATTGCTTATTTGTACCCCCATGACTATCATTAAGTGTTGTACCTGATGATTCTTGACAAATGTATCTTGTCTTTTTATGCACACTGAGAGCATATGCACCAAAGACAAACTCCTTGTGTGTCCAATCACACTTGGCCAATAAAGAATTAATTCTATCTGTCTGTTTTCCCAATCGGAATAAAAGAAGGAAAATAGAAGGGTATTGTTTAACACAATGTTGGTTAATTCCCAGAATTGAAGGTAGCTGAAATTAATCATCTGAGCAAGACCTTCAAATCCCAGAATTCAGCGTGCTGGAGAATGCTGGGAGTTGAAATACAAATATTTCAGAGACTGAGGCAGAGAATGAGAAATACTGATCTAACTGAACAGAGACTTTTTATTAATGGCGTCCCAATTTCTGGATGTATAAGTGAGGCCATCTTAGAAATCAGACCAACTCAAAACATTTTCCTTCAATCCATTATTTATTCATTGTTGCCTTTAAAAAATATATCCTCTAATCTGAATCTCTAGACCTCAATGGGGTCTGGAAGATAATGTGGGTTTTATATTAACCAGGGTAGGCTATTTTATTTTATTATGTTGTGTAATTTTTCTTCTGAGCTTGAATGGAACTTTACCACCTTGGAAAGACTAACTGACATTTCAAGTATCAATTAGACACCAATTAATTTATAATGGGGTGCAATAATCAGGAGAAAGAAAGTTACAAGGCAAGAGAGGAGGGCCACATTTTGAAAATAAAATCAAATATATGACATGTCTGGGATCCTCACCTCCAATTCTAGCTTCCCTTCAAAACCTATCATGCACCATGCAGAGAGTGAGGTGCACAGAAAGCTCACAAAAACAAATAACTAATGTAGAGAAGTCAAAAGAAGTCAGCATTAGACTTGAAACATTTAACTTTCTTAAAACCAGGCCCACTAGTTTTACTTTTGTAAAAACTTATCCATCTATGCTGAGGAGGTGTGGGGGCGGGGAGAGAAAGAAGGCAACAGTGCTTGATAATGTAAAGTGTTTTGTTTTAGAGTCCAAGAAATTAATCCAGACCATTCAAGAGAAAATGTTGGGAGCAGAGAGTTATGTTATGTCATCTTTTCTAATTAGAAAAGATGAAATGTCAGACTGAACTGTACTTGACATCCATTCACAGAGGGAAAGAAAGCAGGCTATTACCAACTCTTGGAAGGCAAACAGCATTTGCAAACATTTCCTAGCCTTTTCAATGGGTAGATTTATTTCTGTAAGGTAGACTTCACAGATATTTTAAAAGCCTTCTGTGGCTTATTTTGCTAACTGGGTGAATTATGGGAAGTAAACACAATGTTTCCAGCATAAAAAGGACAGTCACAAGAAGTGAAACAGTAAGATTTCCTTTCCATAATACATAGACACCATCTTTCAACATTTTTCCCTATTAATAATTTTTTTTAAATGTCATTTAACAATTCTTATTGTTAAAAAAAGTGATCAAAATATTCACCTTGGCGGTTATATGAACATTATCAGAAGATTTAATTTCTAAAACATTTCCAGATAATCAGTGACTTGCACTCGCCATAAATGTGTAGTTATTATCTGATTCATGAGCTGTGGTGGCACAGTGGTTAGAATGCAGTACTGCAGGTTACTTCTGCTGACTGCTATTTGCCTGAAATTTGGCAGTTCGAATCTCACTCGCCCAAGGTTGACTCAGCCTTCCATCCTTCCGAGGTGGGTAAAATTAGGACTCAGATTGTTGGGGGGCAAATAGGCTGACTTTGCAAACCGCTCAGAGAGGGCTGTAAAAGCCCTGTGAAGCGGTATATAAGTCTAAGTGCTATTTCTATTGCTAACTTATAGAAAAACCTTAAATTTGAAAAAATACAAGCATTTATTAATAGTTGATCAATTAAATCTACATTTTAGTCAAACAAAGTTTTTACATTCTTCTTTTGTTTTGGGGGATATGGACATAAGATCAAACACTTAAGTGAGGCTAGTAAGGTCAAGCTCAACGATTTTACTCTGCTAGTTGTTGCTGATTGTAAGGGATGGAACTCATCTCTGTTTCAAGAGCCATTGAGCCAGCACTCTCTGCAGACATTTCCGTGGTCATGTAGACAACGTGACATCATGGAGCTTTGTTAGCTCGCACTGAAGTGGTACCTATTTATCTACTTGCATTTGCCATGCTTTCAAACTGTTAGGTTGGCAGGAGCTGGAGCAGGAAAAGGAGCTCGCCCCGTCAAGCCACAAAAATGAGAAACTTGTGTGATACATATGACACATTTCATAGATTTAATTTTCCCCAGAAATATAAATAAAATATTTTTCCTGCACATTTAGAAAGCCCCAATAACATTTTCCTCATGAATTCTTTTCATGAAGTCTAAAAATATTATTACAGTTTTGTCTACATTTTAGTCATGAAATATGTTACTCTGCAGGTTCTAAATTTAGTTTATTTTTGACTCATCATGATAGATTAATACAGTTGATGGTAACAGCAAACCATGTTTAGAAACTCTCAGCTTAATGAGATTGTAGCCATATTTCAATAATAAACAAGCTGTGTTCTTAAATATATGTAAAATAGCAATCAAATGCCTACACTGGAACATTTTATTTATGGTACTTTGGTTGGCCTATTTGAATGGCAGACGAAGATAATAATGGAAGAAAATGGGGGGGGGGAAGCAAGAAATGTTTACAACTTAAAAAGAAACTAATCATACATAATAATTTCATATAATTAAAATTCAACTTACTTTCTTCTTTCTTACTAATAATAGCTGGTAGAGTATAAATCTAAAAAGAACAAATTTGTATTATCATAATGTAATTTTCTGAAAACCAGATGAGGCTAATTCACTTTTTTCTTATCAGAGTTATTGTTATTCGCCTATAGACAAGAATCTTGCCAGACTAAAGTACTATCTGCATAAATTAGATATAGTTGTCACTTCTCATCCAAGAAACTTCTTCAGTTCTCACTTCAGCTATTTTAATTCTTTTTAGTGTCCTGATACTAATTTTATTTTTTACAATAAATCACTGAGAGATTTTGATAGTTTGCAGTAAATCAAGTCAGAACAAATTAATTAATAAAAGTATCTTTGTATATTAAAACAGCAATGTTGCACGGATATTTTTAAATGATTAAATTTAAACAATTTTATGTTTGTTACTTTTAAAAATCACTCACACACAGGCACACATACAGAGAGAAAAAAGTTTTTCTTACAGGTTCCTTTCCATCCATAGCTTCTAGCCAAAGTTTTCTGTTGGATTCAGAAAAAGCTTGCAGGGTGATGATCCCATGTCTGTTTAAAAAAAGAACACCATATACAAATTAGAAATTCACTTTTGTTCCTATGAATCTGAAAGCTACACTAAATACAAGTGCAAAACGGAGAAGATGAAAAGATGTTAGTATTACAATTCATCTGAGCATATCTGAAATAAGTTCAGGTTAACTGTTTCTGTTCTTAATACAAAATTTTCTTGCTTATTGCAAGTTTCCCAAGTGGAAATTTTCTAGGGCCATTAAACTGTCTTATTGACAGCAATACAGCAGAAAATAACACAAAGATTGAAAGTTCTTAAATAGTGAAAAGCAAGGTCAAAGAAGATTTTTCAAAGAGAGCAAATTCAAATTGTATTGTTATTATTTTGTTAAAAACAGTGCGAAAGAAAATACATCGATAAGATCTTATTCATTTCAGAATACTTTATTTTTACCATTAATTTTAAATTAGTGAGATAGGTTTGTTTTTGATGTGTTAAGTGATGATTGCGGGGAAAACTATTTATTATCGAAGGATGTATAGATGCTTTATATTCCAAACTTACTCATGTCGGAATACACGCATGTATACACACAGACACCAATTGATATACACACACAATAAAATACATTCACATAAATAACTCTGTAATCTTCCAAAGTGATAACAGGTGGTGCATTCAGAAAAAATAACAGCAATGTATTTTCTATAATTTACAAACCCAAAAGAGAAATACATTAGGAAAATTTGTTGGGGGGAAACTGCAAAATGAATATGAAAGTAAGAAAACAAAGAAAGAAGCAATACTGGAACTACATAGCTGGCTACGTAGATTATCCAGAAAGATTTGATTTTATGAAGTAGGATTTCTGTGATGCAAATCTCAAGGAATGTTTACAGAGACCACCAAGAAAAAATTATTCACAATCCTGATTAAAGAACTCTGAACTCAATCCCTACCATATGAGGAGACCACAGCCTGAAGTTAATTATTGAGCTAAAGATTAGATAAAGCATAGAGATGATGGCAATGCCAGTCAATGTAGGGGCAACCAATATTAATGGAGGCTGTAAGATCAATATTGTGGGGAGCCATCTTGGATATGAATATCCAACACACCGAAAACTAAAACGATGACTTTGAAATGGAATTAAATGTTTAACATTACAGAAGGTATGTTCCATAATGGAAAACAATAGGGTCTTCTAGAACAAGGGTCCCCAACCCCCGTGCCATGGCCTGGTACTGGGCCATGGCCCGTTTAGAACCGGGCCGCGAAAGCAGTAGTCGCACACGCCTCTCACACAAATGGCGCTTCACATAACTATCCCACCGCTCGCACAAATGGAGCTTCACACACACACTAGTGTCCGCCACTTACACAAATGGAACTGTGCGCAAAAGCGTGCATGCCTGTCACTCACACACAATCATTTCCTCTCTCCCCTCCCCCGCTGATCCATATATCCAGGAAGTTTGGGGACCACTGCTCTAGGAAATCAAATCTGCTGAGAGATATAGAGCTTGAACAAAAAACAACATGAAAAGATTTGAAAGTCACTGAGGAGATCTAAGGGCAGGTGCTTTACAGGTAAAATGATTCTGGAGGAATTAACACACCTGTTTTATTTCTAAGAAGTAGAAAACTGTTACCATTACAAACAGGTTTCCATCACATTTTTTATATAATCTAGAGCACGGGTGTCAAACTCACTGCGTCACGTTGCCGTCACGTGACTTTTTTCCATTTGTGGAGCTGGGGTGTGCGTGGCCTGCGCATCCGGCCCGCAGGCCGCCAGTTTGACACCCCTGATCTAGAGAGGTTTTGGAAACAGGGGGAAAAAATAAGGTTGCGGGGTTAAGTGGTATGCAGATGGCTCACAAAATGCCCTCGTAGAGCACCAGGGCATTTTTTTTCTTTCTTTAAGAGAATTTTAAAAATCACCCTTTCTAAAATTTCAAACCTTTCGGCAACTTCGATATCGAAGCAGAAGCGCTTGTCAATTGAATCTGTTTTTCTCCGGATGCAGGACTTCAGCTTGAACAATTCTGGTGAATTTGGAACAAGGCCATTCTACCCAAAAAGAAAAAAAAATCAGAAAGATTTAAAGTTAGAATGAAGAATCATTCATTACACAACCAAATCAATTGCCAACTAAGATAAAGATAAACTGTAATTATCAACCACAGGAGCGTTGGTTAATTAACTTTGTCGAGAAAACAGCAGCAGGAGAGAGATTTACCTACAGTACCTGCTTAATATTAAGAGGTATCTTATTGCCCATGAGACAAACAAAGTACAGACCTAAAATACGTAAAGACCTACCAGATCTATATTTCCCTTCTACATTTATTACATTTGCATAGACATGCATATTTACCCTTTGCTTTTAAGTAGTGCTCACATGTTATTTCAGGAAGTATTTCGAATGAGGCAGGCATTCATCCTTTCTCTTCAAGAGAACGGAGAATAATATCTCTTTTGCAGCAGACTCTGCAGACATTTGTCTAATTTAGCATTAGCAATATAGCAATAGCACTTAGACGTACTGTATATACCGCTTCACAGTGCTTTACAGCCCTATCTAAGCAGTTTACATAGTCAGCATATTGCCCCCAACAATTTTGGGTCCTCATTTTACCCACTTTGGAAGGAAGGAAGGCTGAGTCAACCTTGAGCCTGGTGAGGTTTGAACCGACAAATTGCAGGCAGCAGACGTAGCCTGCAGTACTGCACTCTAACCACTACACCACTGAGGCTCATTAACTTTTTTTTAGTTTAATTAATAAATGAGCCATGGTGGCGCAGTGGTTAGAGTGCAGTACTGCAGGCTACCTGCAATATGGCAGTTTGAATCTCACCAGGCTCAAGTTTGACTCAGCCTTCCATCCTTCCAAGATGGGTAAAATGAGGACCTAGATTGTTGTGGGCAATAGACTGACTCTGTAAACCCCTTAGAGAGGGCTGTAAAAACACTGTAAAGCAGTATATACGTCTAAATGCTCTTGCTATTAACTAACAAATTCAACTTTTTCTCAGTTTAACCAATAAATCTGGCTTTACAAAAGATACTGTAATCTCTACTGGCTTTATTTCTGGAGAGGCTAAAATCAGCCAATGTCTAAGCCCTTCACTAAAGGCAACTTGTGGGTTTGCTTGTGTCAGTGTTGACTCCCGGGGACTGCTAGTTTTCTAGACAAGATTCCGGAAGTGGTTTGCCATTGCCTTCCTTGTAGGATTGAGAGAGAGGGACTGGTCTAAGCTCACCTAGCTAACTTTGATGCCATTTTCTAACTATTAGACCAGTGGTTCTCAGCCTGTGGTCCGTGGACCCCTGGGGGACTACAATGTCATCACAGAGGGTCAGTAAAGGCTTGAAGAAATGTTACGATTTAAATGTTGAGTTTAAGTTTTGGGGGTCCGTGGCCACAAAAGGGATCCATGGCAGGGGTGGGTTCCTCCTACCGGTTCGGGTCGCGTCAAAAGTGCCCGTATTGCGTGTGCGCGCTTGCTACACTCGCTACCTCTGGGTTAAATCATTGCATATGCACAGAGGGTTGTTTTGCGGCCGAAACACCGATTTTGAGATGGAGGACTAGTTCGGGGGCGTGGCCAGCCAGCTGTCGCTGCCAGTTTGGCGAGCGAGGGCAAATTCCCGTTACCAGTTCAGGTGAACTGGTCCAAACTGGCAGTAACCCACCACTGATCCATGGTGAAGGTTGAGAACAACCACATTAAAACATAATGAATTTGTTGTTCTCTGTACAGTATATAGGAAATAATTAAAACTAAGCACCGTCACTCTACACTTTACTTCTTTTTTTTTCATTATCACATTTCCAAATCTTATCTTGGCAGACATAAGACCACACCTAAAGTACTGCATCCAATTTTGGTCACAGTATAAAAAAGATGTCGAGGCTCTAGAAAAAGTGCAGAGAAGAGCAACCAGGATGATTAGGGGACTGGAGGCTAAAATATATGAAGAACGGTTACAGGAAATGGGCATGGCTAGTGTAGCGAAGAGAAGGACCAGGGGAGACATGATAACATGTTCTAATATTTGAAGGGCTGGGTGGGTTGGACTAGATGACCTACAAGGTCCCTTCCAACTCTGTTAATTTCTCCTAAGGAGTGCTACATTTTAAGACTTAAGACAGAATAGAGAGAGAGACAGTTTGATCTAGTGGTTAGGGCACTGGGCTATAAAAGCAGGAAACCAGGAATGAAAGTCAGCTGGGTGACTTGGGGCAAGTCACTGTCTCTCAGCCCAATTCACCTCACAGGGCTGTTGTGGGGAAATAGGAGGAAGAAGGTGTGTTGGATATGTTCGCCGCCTTGAATTATTCGTAAAAACAATGAAGGCAGGATCTTTGAAATACAATACAATACAATACAATGCAATATAATTTTTCTTAATAAATAAATGTTCTGGGATATACAGCCATCATTCTGGCCCAGTTTTCTTTTACCATAAGATTTTGTGAAATATATAATAAATAAATAAATATTCTGGTAGTTACAGACATTATTCCAGCCCAATTTTCTTTCAGACCCATAACATGTCAATATATGGAAATTAATGTGAAGATGAATTCAAGCACAAAAATTAATCTTTTCCCCTCCACTTTTCTTCCTAATAATACATTAAATACAATTTGCTTAGAGAAACACCATCCTTAGTAAACGTGGTAAGCAGATGACTAAAAAGTCATTTGGCCTTTGGGATGATACTTACAACTTTCCCTCCAGATTTGGCTTCAGAAATACTCATTGTGAATGCTTTGGTCCCTTTGTCATATGTACAGTAATGTTTTATCCAAGCAAATCCTAATGGCCCTAAAAAGAAGGAAAAAAACAATTCCGGGTTATTGTGGTGTTGTTTTTTTGCAGATCATGAGAACAAAAAATCAATAACAAGGAAACTTTTTATGCTAAGATGTATACTATAGTAACATAGTATAAAGTAATTTTTTATTAAAATATCGATTTTACTAATTTATTTAGGATTCCCATTTCTAAGTCTACTTCACTTGTGGACGACTCTGTAAATGACACACTGATGATGTTACTTAGTTGGGTAATGAAACGTCTACAAGAAAACCACCAAGCTCAGAAAGAAACCAAGGACTCTGGGAAATGCACAAATTTTTTTAAAAAACCAAAGGTATAAAGCTACAAGCATTAAAAAGAAAAGGAAAATGCCCACAGAGAAATAAGCTTTTCATGGGAGATATGCTAAATTATGATGTTTTAGGTGTTTTTCCAAAATTAGTATTTTAAGGTACATGGGGAAACTCGGTCTATTTTAATCGCCCATCTCAAAATTACCACAGAAAGATAATAAATAAGTTAAGCTAGTCTGCCGTATAGGAGGACAAACAGACATTCCCATTTACTCTGCATTGCCCAAACCAAGATGATCAGAGAACCATTGATGCTTTTGCTGTATATCTGAGACCAAAATTACATTTGTGTCATCTTTCTCCTTTAGCCTAAACAAATGAGCAAATAATTTCCTCCGCTACGACAGTATGTCATCTTAGCCTTTCACTATTTAATGAAGCACCGCGTGTGCCTGGCATTTTCCTATGTCCTTGCTCTCTCCTCTTAATAATGTCCAAGGTAATTTCCGCTTAACAGAGACCTTTGGGGTGGAGGAGTTGCCTTTTATCATTATCACTTAATTAAAGGATAGTGGGGGGAAATAGCTCAGAGCAAACTGTCGTTGTTGTTGTGGATCAGGGAAGGCAGCCTTGGAAAATCATCCTGAGGGAAAGGGACATTGTTTTTTTTTAGTCACTTAGAAGCGGTGGAAACGGCAAGACATTTCAGTGAGACAATCGTAACTTCAAGCTACTTGGTCCTTGGAGATCTGCTTTTAGGCAACTGAACATCTCCATTCCAGAGCCAGCCATTTAACAATCATTTTCAAGTGGTCATGCAATATTGAGGGGAGGGGGGGGAATCAAATGGATATATCTGATAAGATATCCCAGGAACAACCATGTTCTTGCTCTTTATCACGTTATAACCTTGGGAAGGTTATAAAAACTTCTGCCATTTGATGACATCTTGAAATATGCAAAGGGCTTGCTTATAAAACTGCTATTACAAAATCTCTGTGCTTATTGGTGACTTCTCTCTAATGATTTATAATATACATCAGTTCAAGCATTCGGGCTTTCTACCTCAATGCGGAGGTGCCTTATCTTTCTAGTAAAATCTGAATTTCACTGAAATATGGACATCCAATAATCAAATAGGAAATATGTCAACAAAAGGCCTTCTACAGGTGCATTGATATAGTCTGATAATAATAGGAATAATAATAATATCAGAGAAGAAAGCAAAGGTAGTACCAATAGCAATAAGCACGTTGGGTACAATCCCAAAACAACTGGAATTTGAACGCCATTGGCATTGACAAATTCACCGTCAGTCAATTACCAAAGGCTGCTTTACTCAGAGCAGCTTACGTCCTGCTATCTCTAACACAGGGGTGTCAAATTCAAGGGCCATGGGCTGGATCCAGTCCGTGGGGTGCTTAGATCTGGCCCAGGGGGACGCCCTGGAAAAAGCAAAGGAACGATCTGCAGTGCCTTTGCCAGCAAAAACAGAGCCCAGGAGGGATATGCGCCAGCCTCCCAAGCTACGTTTTCGCTGGCAGTGCTAGCAAAACAAACTACTAGCAAAAGTGGCATTTGATCATACGAGTGACATCGAGCTGGCCACGCCCCTGGCGCCCCCGAGGTCAAACATAACCCTGATGTGGCCCTCAATGAAATCGAGTTTGACACCCCTGCTCTAACACCACAAAATCATCAGCATCTGCCTATCCCAGATCCTCGGGAAAGACTTGATAGATGGGTAAAAATGCCAAATCCAGTCTCAACATCTGGCTGACTACACAACGAACCAATATAATGGAAAAGAACATAGGTAGTTCTCAACTTACAATCATTGTTTAGCACATGCTAGAAGTTGGCACTGGCACTGAAAAAAAATGACCCATGACTGGTCCTTGAACCTACAACAATCACAACACCCAAACGGTCATGTGATCAAAATTCGGGAGCTTGGCAACTGGATTGTATTTATGACAGTTGTAGCATCCTGGAATAATGTGATCACTGTTTACGATCTTCTCAGCTGGTTTCTGACAAGATTTTCAGATTTTCATAACAACTGCATGATTCACTTAACAACTGCAGCGAATCAACTACGACTGGAGCAAAAAAAAAGGTCATAAAATGAGTACAACTCATTTAACAACCGCCTTGCTTAGCAACAGAAATTATGGTTCCAATTATGGTTGTATATTGAGGATTACCAGTACATAAAGTACAATGTGTATTTAACTCTATGATGTATTAACTTGTGGTTAGCTTATAAATATATATATAATGACCTATTGATTACTCACGCTTCTCTTGGATGTAGAGGTAGCCCTCCATAGTCCACTGGCTTGGCGGCCTGTAATCCTGGCTGGCAGACTTCATTCTCTGCATAAGTCGTTCCACTTCCTGACGCGTGCTTTCAAAATTATTCCGGGTCTATGGAATCAGACAGAGGAAAAGAAAGAGGATTATCATGCATTCTGAACAGAACGAGTTAAACGCATTCTATTCAGAATGTGATTTAGTACAATTAGTAGTTTACTTCTGCATAAATCAGTGCTCCATTTCTATCTAAAATTTCTAAACCAGAACCAGGCTAGCTTCAGTGGTTCTGAATGTATTTAATTCCCCCCCCCCCCCCAATCTCCTTTTGCATCCATCCCGATTATGATTATGGTCATCTCATATTATATTTTAGCTCTCTCTCTCTCTTCTCCTGGGAAACATTCAAATATAACCTATTGCTTGCTACTGTAAGCATTGCAGCCCAATAAGTTTATAGCTTGTATATAGGAAGTTCTAAGTAGTCTAAGCCCAAAATGTCAAGTCTGGTGGCATAAAGTATTCTGTTGCGAACAGAGGAGTAGAGGACTCTTCTGGTGAAATATCTCTGGACTCTCTCAATTGTATTAATGTCTGATATGCAGTGTCTGATATATAACATCTACACAACCTAATATATTAATATATTTGCCTTTATAACTCCTCCCGAGTATAAATATTAATACTATTTATTATTTAATAATAACTATTTAATATTATACTATACTATTATACTATTAATAAGCAAACTGTATACTGTATCTGAAGAGAATGCTAGTATTGTATATTAGTGTACAATTAGCCAGTATAGTAGTATTGCAGATCTCCACTAGTGCTTGTAATAAAAACAAAACAAAATATATTTTCAAGTACAGATATAGAATCCCTCCTCTGATAAGAAAGTAAAAAGACTTCAAGGCAACAGCAATATCACATTCATGTACAGTGGCCTTGGGGAATATTTATTATTTTTAGCCAAGTACTAAATAAGCCAAAAAGAAATCCAGGAATTAAGAGTTTTTCCCTCTCCCTTTCAACTTACTGTTGAAGATGACATCTTTAACACTAAATACAGCTGCTTTTAACAAGGTCAACAATTGGCATTGAATCATTGTGATATGTAACCAGAGTTGTGGGATCCAATTAATCTAACAACAACCTGTAAATATCCTCAGAGGCTTGGCTAAAATGCACACACACCCTTTTGCTCTTTCAAACAATAAAATTAGAGCAACAGTGACCCCTGGTGCTTTTAAAACCAACAGGTTTTTTTTAATTGGATATACAGTAGTAGACAAACACATGAAACTTAAAAGAAATAAATGAAGGTAATTTGTATAAAATAAAATATGGAAAATGTAGGGTTGTTTGAAAAGAATTCAAGGTTACTGGAATACCATCCCAGAAAAATAGAAAAGAGTAGTAAGGGAAGGAGAGGAAATAGGAAGGAAGAAAGGAGGAGGAGGGGAGAAGAGAGTTAGAGGAGAGAGTAGGAGGGGAGATAGAGAAGAGGAGTTGGAGAAGGGAGGTAGGAAAGGAAGAAGAGGGAGAGGGGGGTAAGAAAGGGAAGAAAGAAAGGGTAGAATAGAAAGGGGGATGGTAGAAAACCAACCTTGAATTC
>JANHFT010010749.1:42894-60987 GCA_032467955.1 Pseudoxenodon macrops | reverse complement strand
TCCATGGACAGCACCATCTTTTTTGTGGATTTTTTTTGGGGGGGAAATTTTTTGGGGGGGATTTTTTCCTGGTTTCTTTTCTTCTATGCATGCGCAGAAGCCGAGTTTCTAGTACTGCGCATGTGTCAACATCTTGTTTTTGGCCTTTTTTTGGGGAGAGGTTTGTAATTTTTTTGCACTGCGCATGCATGTGCTTGTGAAGCATGCCACACAGCACAGGAGGAAGCGAACCGGAAGTGAGGTAAGTTAGAACCCACCCTTGATCCAAAGGATTTCCAGAAAAGATAACTGTCTTACATTGTTTTAAGAAGGAGAAAACTGTTAAAATCAAGGAAAAATAAATGCAATCTCTTTGCAACCTCACAAAGTTTAGAAAGTTATTTCAATCTCCATTGTGGTCTGATTTGGCACGTTTTTCTACAGGTTTCAAATTCAAGCAGTGATTTTAGAAACTGCAGAATTAGGAAATCATGTTTAAAAGAAACTGTTAAATGGAGTGGGTTACATTTTAGTCATGATGTCTCTATCATGTTTAGAGAATAAAAAAAGGAGGCTACTAGAAGCTGGACTCAAGGGAGTGAGGAAATAGAGGCTACAGAGGAGCAAAAGATAGGAACAGAAAACTAACTAATTAGTGCTTAACTTTGCATAACTTATTAGAAAAGGAAGAATATATAGCTCTATACAAATTTCATTTCAAACTATTAAACTAAGAATGAGAATCTGTTGTAATAAATGGCAATTTTACTCATTGTTTCCCCAATACTTAAAAGTAAGATTTCATAATTTAAATACGGGCAAGGATTTAATTCTATATTAAGTATGTTTTTAGGCTTGGATAAGCATATTGCTGCAATAACTCAACTCTAACACTGACCCCCATACCACATCTCTTTTGTTATTTCTCCAACATTGTTGCTTCTTTCCTCTGCAATTGATTAGTCCACACTACAGTATTCTGTGGTGGCAGCTTGCCTCAAAGTTAACTAATTGTGGTAGTGTAATCAATGAGCTGGTAACTGGGCTATTTTTACTGAACACTGCATTGTTCCAAAGTCCCTAGCAAAAGATTGTAACACTGAACCGGATAAGCCATCATTTTACCTCAAGGGAGAGGAAGTTGGTAGCACCAGGGGAGTTACTCCTAAGGAGCCTAAAAAGTAGAAGGTTGGACCCAGAACTTTCTGGGAGTTCAGAAACCTCAACAGCTAATATTTAGCTTGTTCTGCTGTAAAAATTTTTACAGGAGACATGTTTATAACAATGTTTCATTTTTTTAAATTTAGTACTGGTGTATTCATGAGAAAGTACACTACTTGTTCCTTTCTGTTGCAAACTGAAATAATGACTCTTATGTAATTGCTTTCAAGTTCAGTTCCCCATTTCATTGTTTTATATTGTATTTGTACCAAAAAAAAGCATGATTATGGGAAACTTTGCATCTCTTTAGCAATATTTTCCAGGACGAAAACAGGAATGAAACCCTAATCAGAGTCATTACATAGAAGGGATACCAGCTCTTCCCATAATTTTTTAAATGGCTACATTTCTTGATCCATCTACATTTCTTGACTTACTAACAATTGATTAAAATGAAATAAAAGTTTTTATCTAGAGTACCCAGTTATATTCTGTTGTTGTTTAATTCAGGGTTTTCCAACCACCGGGACATGGACTGGCACAAGTCCATATCCTGCCAGGAACCAAGCCATGCAAGCAAGTGAAGCTCCATCTGCTAACATGTGAGATCCAGGCAGTGTATGAAACCACATTCCCCCTGCTCCGGGCAAAAGACTCCCTGCATAGTAGTGGTCCCTGGCACACAAAAGGTTGAGGGGTGCTGGCTTAATTACTTCAAAATTGGCGTGTTTTTTTTTCAAAGCCAAGTTTATCCATTCTTACATTTGTTACTTTTTCTTATCTGCACTGCAGCACTGTCACCCATGGAAAGGAACACAACCCATCTTGCTGAGCTAAAAGGTTTATATAAGGTGCTTCAGAATACTTCACATGCTTAAATCTGGACAAATGTTTCAGGAAAAGATCTCTCTAGTGCAATCATACCTAAATGGTGTTGTGTTATACATGCACTTTTAATTTGTTTCCCAACAGAATGAATGAGAGATGCTTTAAATTTGTGGGGAGCTTACAATGTGATGTATATTTTTCCCAGAAGATTGCATGAAATCATGTAAGAAAGAATTTAATTTCTCCCCCAAAATTAAGAAGATAGCCCCAAAATTTGCCATAAAATTCTCTAGGAAATTCAGAGGTACCAATATTTTTTTTTAAACTGAATATTATACAGCAAATCAAAACAATGACCTCTGAGCTTCTTAAACTGTTTCCATAGTAACACATATTCAAGTATAATACTATGCAACCATAAATGTCATTTGAAAGAATTTTCTATCTTCTTTTCATTCAACGATCCTTCCATGTTCCAATTCACAGCTTAAATAGTTTGGAACACATATGCTCATAGCAACCTCCATTAACATATTTTTTTTATTCACCAAACATCACACTCTTCACCCACACATTTTTATTTATTCAAATTCCCATCATAAATATTTTAAGCAGCTTATGGCATTATTATAGGGAGATATAGTAAAATCAATGTGATGTGGAAATTTTATTTTTGATTTCAGCATTTTCTGATTGAATATTTTCTCTGGTGCAGGATATGTCTGAAGTCTTAGATCACTTGTGCAATTATCCCCATACAGAAAGGATTAAAGTAGTAGAACATTCCTAGTCCAAAGAAGAGTTGGCACATGGCAATAAAAGAATGTGACATCAGACCATGTCATGTAAACAAAGATATGTGGGTATACATTTTAAGTATGGGGATTTACTACAAAATATGTCAAACTGCAGTCCAATCGGTTTCTCTGCCCATAAAAGCTTTCTTTTTCTTTTTCTCACAATAACTATACTAATATAGAATTAAAAAATCATAGAGTTAGATAGGAAATCTTTATCTTCCTTTTTCTTTTCATAACTGTACTAATATAGCATCATAAGATCATAGACCTTGAAGTGACTCAGAATTCTTCTAGTCCAAGTCCCTGCTGAAGGCAGAACCTTATACCATCCCAATCAAATGGCCGTCCAATCTATTCTTGAAAACTTCCAGTGATGGAGCACCTACAACCCCAGGAGGCAAACTATTCCTTTGATTAATTGCTCTCACTGTCAGAAAATGTCTCCTTACTTCTATCTTTGACAAGCTTCCTCCTATTTCTTCTTGTCCTGCCCTCTGGTACCCTAGAGAATAAGTCAATCCCCCTTCTTTGTGACATCCCATCAAGTATTGGAAGACAGGTATCATGTCCTCCTTAATTTTCAATACGCTAGACCAGGGATTGACAACCTTAAACACTCAAAGAGCCATTTGGACCAGTTTCCCACAGAAAAAAAAAACACAGGGAGCCACAAAACCCTTTCCTTGCCTGACTATTTCTTGAGCAGCCACAAAACTAGCATATGTAGTTGAATTAAATGTTCTGTTTTCTTCTGAAACTTTTATTTTCCTGGATCTATTCATGGTTGCCTACCGGGGGTTGAAAAGGTCAACAAATCGTGTGCCGGTGGGTGTAGCACATTGGCGGTGGTGACATCTATTTTGAGTTACAGGGAGTCGCAGCAGAGAGATGAAAGAGCCACTTTGGGCTAGACATACCTAATTCCTTCAACCATTTGTCATACAATTTACCCTCTAGATCCTTTATCATCTTCATTGTTCTTCTCTGTGCACTTTCCAGGGTCTTAATATCTTTTTTGTTTTATGGTGACCAGAACTGGATGCTTTATTCTAAGTGTGGTCTCACCAGCACAGTATAAAGTGTTACTATCACTTCTCATTGCCTTGATGTTATCCCTCTGTTGATGCAACCTAAGATTTCATTGACTTTTTTGACAGTTGCAGCATACAGCTGGCTCATACTTAAGTTGGGTCCACTAGGACACCTAGATCCCTCACAGTTACAACTGTTGAACCAGGCACCAGCTATTCTATATCCATGAAATATGTATGCAATATGGTAACTGCATCACAGCTCTGATTAAATGACTTCATTCAACTTGGCCAGAAGTCTGCACCTTACTTAGCTTACAAAGCAATCCATTTAGGGGGGAAATCATCAGAAAGAAAATATGTGAAAAATGATAGTCTTTGTTTTAATAGGTTATAAAGGCAACAGTGATGAATAAAAGGAACTCATGGCAAGAAAGTTCTTGCATGTCGTGCAATATACGGCAATTTTAGCATTTTGTTTCCTACCAGGTTTGTTTCTGAACTGGAATGAACAATGCAGGCAGCTGCATGAAATTAAATATTTATTCTTTGCCTAAAAGTGATCCGTCCCACCAGTCTAGGAAAAGGGGCTTGTTATGGGCCCCTTTAGTTAAAGAATTTCAACTTTTGGGGTCTAGGAGGAAAGTCTTTTCTGTCATTGGTCCCACCCTATGGAACATCTTGCCTTTGGAGCTGAGGTTGGTCTCCACTCTTCTGGCCTTCCAGAAGACATTAAGGACCTGGCTCTGCCAAATAGCTAGGGGATCCAATAGCGGGACACAACCCTGGGAGTAGTCAGTGCTCTTTTCATCTTTTTAACTTTGCATATTTTTGTAAGTATTTTATGTTTTTCTTTTTTGCTTGGGAGCTGCTCAGAGTCACTTATACCGTGAGATGGGCAGGCAGCACATAAATTGGATTAATAAATAAATACAAGAAGTGTTTTCCTTTGTCCTGCTTCATTCAAGCTGTAATCTTTCTTCATAAGGGAGTTGCCTATTTCTGTACATTTTTTTTACTTCTAAAATATCATTCTAAAGGTGTGACTATCAGAATCAAATGCAATTTCATTATAGATTCATATAAGCTTTATTTTGTCAGCAATTCCTTTTTCAATTCCTTTCTTAATTAAACCAAATGTCAAATTTGTCCCTTTTTTTTATAGCAGCTCTACATTGTGTTGACATTTTCATCAACCTGTCCATCATGAGTCCTTTTCTAGTCAGGCATTGCCAACTCAAAGCCCACAAATGAATAGCTAGTCTGAGACAGCAATGGTCCAGTGGTGAAATCCAATTTTTTTACTACTGGTTCTGTGGGTGTGGCTTGGTGTGGCTTGATGGGCATTGCTTGGTGGACGTGGCAGGGGAAGGATACTGCTAAATCCCCATTCCCACCCCACTCCTGGGGGAAAGATATTGCTAAATCCCCATTCCTTCCTCACTCCAGGGGAAGGTTACTGCAAAATCCCAATTTCCTCTGATCTGCTGGGACTCGGGAGGCAGTGAATAGATGGGGACAGGGCCAATCAAAGGTGGTATTTACAGGTTCTCTGATCTACTCAAAATTTCTGCTACAGGTTCTCCAGAACCTGTCAGAACCTGCTGGATTTCACCCCTGCAATGGTCCCATAGACAATATATCTACTCAATTTGAAGAATCCCTTCATTTCTGAGCTTGACTTCTGAGATGTCAGCAATCTCCCCCCACTTCAGCTTTGTCTTGCCTGTAAATTTGCTGAGTATGTCTTCTGTCATGTTATTTAGAAAAATAATTTAAAGAACAGTGCACTCAGAAGAGAATTCTGAAATACAGATGGTCCTCAACTTATAATTGGGACCAGAATTTCCATTGCTATGCAGGACAGAGGTTAAATGAGTCATGCAATGCTTACTGAAGAGTTTATGACATCTTAAAATTTACCATGCTAATGAGATAGCATGGTAAATGTTCAGATTTACAGCTGGATTTTTCCTGTTCCAAGCCTGAAACCATAACTCTTACCAGCACACTGATTATCACCATCATCCTGATCATAACCAGAACAGCACGTCAGACTTGCTACTGAGAAGAGCTTTCTAGTTTGATATAAGTGCTGCCTCATCCATGGAACTAGCCTGAAGAGATGGATGATAAACAGAAAGATAGATATTAGACACCGCTCTCTAACATGCAATTTTGTTGAAAGTACCACTTGTGCCCAATTATTCATTACAAAATGCAAAATATGACAGCTGCTTAACTATGATGGAAATATTCATATACCTTCTTTCAACTATCATTTCTCTTTTAAATGACTTATTTCCTTTGACTGTATAATTATTGACAAAGAAAGCACTATTTTGAGAAAAGTTTTTACAGGCAACATTTATAGGTACTAATATCTCGAGGTGTCTATAATGTGGTTGGTGATAGCTGCTTTCTCCACCTCCTCAGCCACTTCAGTTGCTCCCCAATGTCTCCAAAAGCCCAAACAATTTTTAAAGTGACATTTATTTTTATTTTTTAATTTATTTTATTTCGTCAAGCATGTATTAGACGCAATTATAAACATGATTATGAATACATGAAATGGATACGAATAAAAGGAAACATTAGGACAGGGATGGTAGGCATGGTGATGCGCTTATGCACGCCCCTTAAAGACCTCTTGAGAATGGGATGAGGTCTACAGTAGACAGTCTAAAGTTGATGTTAAAAAAAGTTAAAAACTTAAACATTAAAAAAAAATTAAAGTTAAAAAGTTAAAGTTAAACATGGACAATGATATAATGGGGAGACATTTTAAAATTGGAAAGAAGCAATATTCATAAGCAGAATTCCCATTTGGGGAATACATATCTGTATTTCTCTCATTAAGACCTGTACCAATGAAAGAATCATGAGATTGCCAGGATGAAATGTATCTAGGGCTTGTACTGGCAGGGATCCACCCTCCTTTCTCTCATCTGTTGTCATTCAGGTTGGTTATTATAAACATAGTACATTGTTAGCTCTTTGAAGTACACCAGATCAGGAAACAGAAACCATGTGAACAACTGGAATGCTGCTTTAGTATTACAGGGTATAGTAACCAATTCTTGAAAGCTTTGACAGTGGTACTAAAAGTGTCAGAATACATTACAATAGATAGAAAGAGGAAACAATTATTTAGAAGAGTGACAAAGAGAACAGAGAACAGTTATGTAACAAAGAGTTCTAAATTACAATTTAATCTGGAATCTTTCTTAGAACCTGTTGTGGGGATTCCCCCCCCCCCTGCAGCCTTTTTTTCATGTCATATATCTCCAGCAGATTTCCCCAACTTTGGTATCCTCCAGATCAGTGGCCCCCAATCTTTTGGGCACCAGGGATCGGTTCCATGGAGAGACAGTTTTTCCGTGGACCAGAGGGGATGTGGTTTTGTGTACTGCCTGCATCCCACAGATGGGGCTTTGCTTATTTGTGTGGCCCAGTTGCAGCCCGTGCTGGTCCATGGACAAGGGCTTGGGGACACCTGCTCCAAATAAATGGAGTTCTCCTCCCAGAATTCTCAGTGATCCTGGCCATAGGTGAGAAGGCTGAAGTTGCTTGACACATCTGGGTTTTAGCCAGATTAAGGGAAGCTACTTCAGATTATTTAATGCATACTTTCATGAGAAGCAAGTTCTGGAGGACAGCTGTAAAATAAGATCCTAAATCATGCAGAAACTGATTCTTCTACAGAATTAACACAGCAAAAGGGTCTCCACTGGATGCATTTTAGAGGAAGCTAGACAGTCAACAGTTGCGATTCACGTTCTTACCTTGTATGGGTTGATTCTGTGTCTACATGCCTCTTCCAAGTCTATGATTCTATCATTCTAATTATAGAATTATGATTTGGGGATAGTGTTTGGGGGTCAAATACATAGATCCAAGGCCAGGAAAAATCTTTCAACAAGCAACCCACCAAGAAAATAAATATTCCCAAGAAGCACTTCAATGATTTTGTCTGTCCTGAAATTCTACCGTATTACTTTTAAATAATTGACCAAGGCCTTGTATGTGATTATGTATGCTGAAATCATAAAGTGTATTCAAATCTATGCCATTGCTGCAGTTTCATTATTAGGCATCACAGTTCAAATTGGAGTAAAAAAGAGAATGAAGGAGTAAGCGAGAAAAGGAGCCTCACTCAATCCTTATTTCTCAAGGGATTTTCCATTGCCGGAAGACTGAAAGGCAGAATTAATCAGCTGTTAAATGAAGATATTACATTTGAGCTTTTTGAAAAAATGACATTTTACTTTCTAAGAAAAAATAAATAAACAAAATACCTAGAAGGAGGATAACCATGATTATTGAATGGATCCCAAAACGTATCAAGTTACCCTGTTACGTTTCTTAACAACCAAAAATGTCAGTTTGATGTCAATCATATCAATAGTTTGTAAAAGCACAAGGATGTATGTCTCAACTCTTATCAGAAATATTCAAGCATCTCTTAATTTGCTTCTCTAAGAGTCTGAGAGTTATATAGTCTTTTCCACAACAGCAATTCTGGACCTCACAGAGAATCTTAAAAAAAAAAAAACCAACTTGGAATTTTTTTGTTATATATTAGCACTCAGAAAAAGTAATCTCTCCCTTTAGAGGGAAAAACACTGGCTGAATTTTGAAATTTTAGTTTTCCCTTTTAAAGTTTTACAAAATGAGGTAAACGTGGGATTTAGTAGTAATCATAGGGGGTTGTGCTTATTTTTTTCTTAATACGTTTATTTGTGTAATCTTTTCTTCTTTTAGGGGGAGTCTTCATTTTTAGCTTATGTATGTTTGTTAGGAAAAAAATTACATTAAAAGAGACAGATAGTTTTGAAAGTGTAATTAAATATTTAGTCTTTTTAAAGTGAAGCTGAATACATATGTTGTTGTGATAGGCACCAAGTCTGTCTATACTTGTCTTTAAGTGAACGAACTTTGTCAGTCTTTCCTCCAATACTTCCTATAGCCCAGTCTTTCATCTGTCACTTCTTCTGTGTATTTCAACTCATAATGAATTTTCTAGCTGTTTCTTTTTGAAACACAATCTGCTTCTGTGGAGGCAGACAGCCAAAGAATTCCAGAAATAAGTCAATATGTGTTTCATTGACTATACAAATTTTTTTCAGTTATGTCAACCATGTCAAGCTGTGAAATGTTCTTCGTAAAATAGAAATCCCAGGACATACATTTAGGCATGAATACATTTATTTTTTATATTGATTATACAGACTTGCCTGTCTGGTGGCTCTGAGTGGTAAATATAAGATTAAAAAGCAGTGGAAATAACAAAAGCAAAGATGATGATGATAATGATGATGATGATACAAAATAACAGCATTATTACCTCAGCTATTCACCCTCTATGGTGAATATATTAGTGTTGTTTGAAAATTGCAGGAACGCACGTTAATAATCTTCACTGTGCTAATGATACTACTCTGATGGCTGAAAAATGCAAATGATCTAGAAGTTGCAGTAATGACCAATGAAAAAGGACACAATGAAAAAATGAGGCTAAAATTAAATATAAAGAAGACCAAATGAATGACAGTAGATCTAGCAAGCAAGCAGAGAATGAAAAATATAGTTCTTACCATATTTTAATTGTATAGAAAGCTTTTTAGAGGCTATCAGTTTCTTGTAATCACACCTAATTTTTAACATTTTAGCATGTTTTTTTTTCTAGTAGGGTGTCCTTGGGCCTGATGTATTAGCAGTCAGAATCAAACAAAGTAAAACTTATTTACTGTTAATTTCTGATGGGCAGTTTATCTTTTATTTGAGGCTTGTGTCTATTTTTAGAAGCGTTGAGCTAAGGTGTCCTCCTTGTAACTCTGTTGTACTCCACGGCCAACCTCAATTAGTAATGCATAAAGATTTGTGCTGCAATTTGCTTTCTCTTGTCTATTGGCCTTAATTTCATTTCCATTGCTCACACTTTTTGTGTGGTATGGTATTTTTATCAGGGAGCAGGGAGGAACTATTCCCAAGGATTCTTTTTCGTTGTTATTTTCTCTGTTTGTATTACTTATTAAAATAGGTGAACCAACAGATGGTTTCTCAAGATAAGTAATATTTTCTTGAGCATTTGGGATGGCAGCTCTGTTAAAGATTTAACAGTGTTACAGGTTATTGCTAATAATTCCCTCAGATCATCTAGCCTTTTTATAGTGCTCTTTTGTTCAATATCTGGCAAGGCACTGAAAGAGTTAATCAACTGAGGGTCTTGAGGGTACTTCAAAAAACTGACTTCCTGTGGGAGGTACAGATTGTTTACTCAGGCTATTACTTCTCAAGGACAGTGGTGATAGAATGTCCTTGGAGTTGCCTACTTTTATGTTGCTACAATTAAACTTTAAAGTGGAAGCATTCTTATTGCCAAGATGAGTTATTAAAGGGCTAACTGCTTCTGTGTGAAACACATATAGTGGGAAGAACTCAAAGATGCTCAAACAAGGATTCATTTTGCACAAGTTGTTGGTGATAGGAGGATGTTTAAAAGTTAGAAGGATTTGTTTAGAGTCTCTCCTGGATGAAGGTTTTGTGTTACTAACATATTCTACTGCACCAAAAGGAGTTGGAAGTCGGCGTTTTTCTCCCTGCTCCTTTTCCTCTTTTATTTTCCTCTTATTTTCATTTTTCTTTGTACTTCTGTATAAGATTGATTTATAACAGCATATAATGTCACTTAGAGGCATGTCTCAAATTTACATGGACAGGTTTTTCATTCTACTAAAAATAACATACATTCTGCAACAGGGGGTATCAAACTCGATTTCATTGAGGGCCACATCAGGGTTGTGTTTGACCTCGGGGACCAGGGATGGGCATGGCCAGGGTGTGTACGACAGCGTCCCGTAACCTTTTGTCATTGGCAGAGGCACCACGGGCTGGTTTTTTGCTGTTTCTAGGGCAGCCCCACATGCCAGCTCTAAGCGCCCCATGGGTCGGATCCTTGAGTCCTTGCGTTCTACAACATGCCTGGATAGAATCTCCTTTGAGCATCTGGGATGAAGGAAAGTTCTTCAAAGGGGTTCTTTGATTGGTTGAAACTTCATTGGCAGGATTATGCACAGTCCCCAAAATTGAAGGATCAACTTGGGCCCATGAAGACAAAAGAAAACATGCACCTTTCTAATTACATTAGTTTCCCCTAATTGTTCTAGGACAGGGGTGTCAAACTCATGTCATCACGTCATCATCATGTGACATATCGGGACTTTTTCCCCCTTCGTTAAACCGGGGATGGACATGGCCAGCATATAAACATCCAGCCTGCAGGCCATGAGTTTGACATCCGTGTTCTAGGACAATAACAGAATTATATATTTAAGTAGAGGTCCCTTGCAACAATTAATTCATATTATCAGCTTCTTTATCTAAATTTATCTGATAATTTTATTGTAAAATCCAGTCAGATAATAGTGAAGGGACCTAAGAGGGAAGTATGTAATATTTGCCTGACTTTCAATTGGATTTTTAAAAAGCTTACAATATGATTTGTTTTGAAATATGCATTGTATGCCACATTTTTAAAGGCTTGTTTTAAAAAATACCAGATGTAAACTGAAGAGATGTATGAGAAAATGTAAGATTTCCAATAGATTCCATATCTAAACCTATTTATGCAGAAAAGCAGTTAGTAAAAATATGGCATCTTATTAAATAGAATAGTTCACAGTTAATATAGTGAACATGAATATGTTGCAGCAAGAAGATGTTGAAAAGGCCATTTGGGTCTTGTCAAGACCCATTCCATTTTCATTATTCATCCACTATAAGAGGGTGTCTCATTGCCACCCTGTTTTTATGAATAAAGTGAGCTATCACAGGACTTAACTGAGTCTTATGCATTTGTCTTTTAATCAGGCTCTGGAATAAATTAAACCATTTCAGCATCATAAAGTACTTACTTCCTATGAATGATTGTGACTGCAAGTAGTCCTTCACTTATGTTCGTTCATTAACTGTCTGCAATTATGACAGTGCTGAACAAAGGGACTTGCAATCTGTATCCAAAGTTACAGATGCTGCAGCATCCCCACAATAACATGAACTAAATTTGGATGCTTGGCAATCTGCCCACCCTTACAACCTATGTCACACGCAGCAGCAGGCTCTCCCCCACTTATTTTCCCCTCATCTCGCCCAGCAGGCTTTGAGTCTACTTCCCAGCCACTGAGTCACACATCCTCCGCCCTCCATTATCATAGCTCAGTAAATTTACCTTTTCCATAGGTCACCTTTGGGAAGAACCAGCCAATCTGCCATGCGGCCTTTCTTGCATGGGCTATCCCAGAAGCAAATGCCATTTTGGAATTGACCACAACTCTCACAACCCAAAAGGTTGCCTATTTCTGGCAAGGCACCACATAGCATCTATATTGTACAGGAAGACCTCAGGGTCTATCAGCTGGTTCTTCTTCCCAGAGGACATCTAAAGAGACAGTCACACTGCTATCAAGGTCACTAACCACTAATGTACCTATGATATTAAAAAAAAACTCTTGCCACTATAATTTATCTACATTTAAAGGTTTGGCTAGGAAAGATGTGGAAGTAACAGAAGGATAGCTACTAATAACGGTATAAGTCTTTATGAGGTTAGCCTAAATTCAGATGAATTTGTCTGCAATTCAGAATGGAGAGTGAGTGAGTGATTGAATAAATGAGTGAATAAATGAGTGAGCGAGTGCTTTTTGTGGCCTTTGGACAATCAAACCTTACAGATTGTGAATTTCTAAACCAGTTCATACTGGTATTTCATTCCCAGCCTTATTCATTAAAGAGGCTGCAGATATTTCAGATATGTCAGCTGCCAATTTTACATATGGGTGCCCTCTAGATATTTTGGAGCTATAATTCCCCAAATTCTTAAGCAGGGTAACTATTGAGAACTCCACACATGGTGGGAGAAGAGAACAGATCAGGTTTTCCACTGCAGGTAGCTGTCAAGTGGACACTAGCAAAAGGAGGTGCAATTAAGTGTATTCATCTCCACTCATCTTCAAAGTATTGTTTACATCTGTTTTAAGAGCTTGGGAGCCAGGGTTTCAAGTGCCTTAAATTGATGGCCCTTTGGAATGCAAGGAGGGATAGTCTTTTAGTCCCTGGGTTCTTTGCTTTTTTATCTTCTAAGGTAAAAAAGAAATACTTTGCTGAGTTTAGAGTTCTAATTATGTCCAACCAGCTTAACAAGATAGAATGTCAAGGTTCCTCAATTAGCTTGAGCATTATTATCCTCCTAGAGTAGGTATCTTTACTTCAGCAGAGGACAGAAAATCATTACAAATGGTTAATGCCTCAATTGGTCTCTGGATAGAAATCTGTGGGGATATATAAAATTGTTTATAGCAGACTACAGGCAACAGATAGAGCCAGAGGCATCTTTATCATTTTAGTTTCCATGGATACCACTGCCCTGCATATGCCTCCCCTAAGAAGTACGTCAAAATCAAATCACAATGCTGAAAGCTATATAAACTGTGAGGCAGTCCAACACTTTGTTAGGAGGTCATTCGTACTTCAGTAAGGGTTGTACGTAAAGTCTGCCAAACAGAATTTGGTTTCTAGCTGCTTGCTGAGCAAAAAGCAAAGGATTTCTGTAGAAAATCTGTTTCCAATTTTGAGTCACAGTGGTGGGTTCAGGTTGAGCAGTCACTCTTTCAGTATTAATAGTTATTTTTCGTAAGTCAAGATGATATATCTTTATCTACAAGGTTAAATTGGCTTAAAGATGAATAAATATGCAACCAGGCATTAGTTGTTTAGTACTTCTGCAAGTTAACACTACATATCTGATTTATAATTTTTGATGTACCTAAACATTCCCTGTTTTTCTTCATTTAGATCTGATATTTACTGTATGATTTGCTGGTATCATAAAACTGTGGGAATGGTTCTCAATATAGCAATAGCAATAGTACCTAGACTTACATAGCGCTCCATAGTGCTGTAGGAAGTTAGCACCTACCCCCCTCCTAGAGAAATGAAATATTTTAGGAAATATTAAAAAGACAAAATATTACATTTCCCTGGCTGAGAAATGGAGAAACATGTTTTTAGGCAGAAAACAGACTCACTTATTCTTAATAACCCCCACCTTTGTCAATGGACCATTAAGGCCAGAGCCCAGCTCACTCATTCCCCCCACCTTTGTCAATGGCCAGTCTATTCTACATAAGAAAGATCTACCCCCTTTAGGCAGACCCATCTAGCAAACAGAAACTTACATAGCACCTGGAAAATAACCAGCACTCAAACAAGTCTGGGAGACAGCCTAAAAGGTTAGCTAAGACCTCCACCCCCTGATAGTCTGACCACCAATCAGAGTGCATTTCTTACACAGGAACAGGAAGGTCTGGGGTGGAGCCCAATGAGGGTATAAAAAACTCAGGGACTCCCAGTAACACTCGCTTCTTTGCCCTTCTTTTCTTCTTCAACATCTTGAAGCATGTGATTGCCTTTTCTGTCCAGGAACTCAAGCCATATGCTCCTGTCCACCATTAAACCATCTTTCCAAGCAGTCTCCATGTTTCCAGTGTCTTTTCCCCCACTTGGAACTGAACCTAGATGGCCATTTCTTCCTACACTCTGGAATCTTCAAAATTAAATTTAAGCAAATTAAACCTATCCGCAGGTATTCAAATGAGATATTGTGGATTAGTTCCTCATAAGAAGCAGCTTTCGAGTTGGCATTTGAAGAGCTAACCAAATATTTACTTCACTGAATTTCTGCTTATATACTGTACCTTTCTGTTTTCTAAGCAAGCAGCTGTAGAGTGGAAAGGAGGGGGCAAGAAACCACCTCAGTTTAATAAAATAAGCAATACTCATTAATATATGCAGATAAAACATGGCTTGTGTTTATCCTTGTTTGTTTTACTGCAGCAGGACTCCCAAGTAATCCTAAACCTACCTTTCTACAATTTGCATTGAAAGCTTCTCAAAACAAGTCTATTTGATATGCAGATGACTTCATTGTTTGGTTATGTATATGTAGTTCAGCTAGGAGACAAATGCCTGTCACCCTAAGCTTAATGTATTTGAGTCAGCCCTGTTTGTCCCAACATTAATTTGCATGAGAAAAAAACCCAATAACGGGAGTTTCAGTAAAGGCTTACTTTTGAAAGATTACAAAAGGCCTGTGATTTACCTCAAACCATTTGAATGGCAATGAAAAGCATCTGTTACTGGTTTGATCCAAAACACTGGCAGCTTTGTATGAATTGGATTACAGTTTTATAGAGGGTAACCTTCCAATCCAATAATAATCAACAATACATTTGTTTTCGCAAAAAATAATTTGCAAAAATGCAGAGAATTGGAGTATTATGCGCTCCACGATTACGTGGCTTGTCAGAGATTACGTGGCTTGTCAGAGATTACGTGGCTTGTCTTTGTAGAACCCCTTCCCTTCAACTGTCCCATTTTACTTTCGGAGAACTTGGCATTAGCTGATTATTGTTCCCATTTCTGTGATGTTTGATGTGGTGGAAGCTCAAAGATGTTTCTTCTTAGTGGCAACACCTATCTTACGAAACAGCCTCCCCGTTAAAAATTTCCCGATATTCTGGGAATTCTGGAGAATCTGGTCCAGGGGTGTCAAATTAACATCGTCATGTCATCACATGACATATTGCGACTTTTCCCCCTTCACTAAACCAGGGGTGGGTGTGGCCACTGCTTGATGCATCCAGCCCATGGGCCACAAGTTTGACACCCCTGGTCTAGTCCAGCTGATGTTGGATATTTTGATTCCTCCTCCTCCACCTCCTCCTCCTCCTCCTCTTCCATTATCTCTGTTCATGTCAGAAGCACTTTTTCCAAGGGGCTTCCCGGTTGAAAGGATTAGATGATGTCATCACCATTGCTCAGGGGATGCCCGAGCAGGCTCCTTTCATATCTTTGGTATTTTCCCACTGAAATGATGCCTATTTATCTACTTGCATTTGCATGCTTTTGAACTGGTAGATGGGCAGAAACTGGGACAAATTGACGGGAGCTCATTCCATCACACGGCTCACTCTCCTATTTTAAACTGGGTAGCTGTATACCTCTCAGTTGTCTTCTAACTCAGTCTTCAATAGCAATAACAACAGCACTTAGACTTATATGCCACTTCATAGTGCTTTTACAACCCTTTCTAAGTGGTTTAAAGAGTCAGCATATTGCCCCCAACAATCTGGATCCTCATTTTACCCACCTCAGAAAGATGGAAGGCTGAGTCAACCTTGAGCCGGTGAGATTTGAACTGCCGAACTGCAGCTAGCAGTCAGTTGAAGTAGCCTGCAGTACTGCACTCTAACCACTGTGCCACCTCAGCTCACATGAACCACTGTAGCCCCTTCGATTCCTACTCTGGACATTTTATTTAAATACTTTTTGTTGTTTCTAGTGAATTCTCAAAAACTTCACAATTATTGTGGAAATGGATGGATGAATAGTAATAATTTCAGATTTTAAGAAAGCTTAATGTTAAGAAAACTTATTATTTGATAATGTTTGCTCCCTATGTATATACAATAGTTTGCCCTGCCAATGTTTTTAGGGATATAGCTTTCTCCTTGGTAATTCCTTGACTAAGGTATTGTTTTCTGCTTGATTGTTTGATGTTTAAAACTAAACTTTATTAGGATTTCATTGTTTGTCTGAAACTAAACATTATTAGGGTGACCAGTAGATGGCATCAGTGTTTGCATTTTTCTATGTCCCTTTGCTGCAATCTAGTGGTACTCTAGATTTTTGCAGTCCAGTTTCAACTGCTTTCTTTAAACCTTAAGTGTCTTAAAAATAATGTTTCAGGGCTGTTTCACTCAAACACCATGCATTTTTTATTCCGGCCTCTCTCCTTTGCTCCAATTCTCTCAATACCTTCCTAGGAAATAAACTCAGTGGTGGAATTCAATTTTTTTTACTACCAGTTCTGTGGACGTGGCTTGGTGGATGTGGTGTGGCTTGATAGGCATCACAGGGAAGGATACTGCAAAATCCCCATTCCCTCCCCACTCAATACCAGCCAGAGGTGATATTTGCCGGTTCTCCGAACTACTCAAAATTACCGCTACCGCTTCTTCAGAACCTGTCAGAACCTGCTGAATACCATTAAGATGATGGCCTTTTCCCCCCCTTTTAAATAAATGGGTGCTGTTTCTGAACTCCACACATGGCAAAGACAATCACGTTTAACTCATTTTAGGCTCCTTTGCAGATGAAGCTGAAGGATAAATTCCAAATCCATAACCGAAGGCATTCCGCCAGCATTGACTGACAAGAAATTAATTTGATTTTTAAAAATTATTCTAGAAAAGCTTTACCTTAATTAGACTACACAACTGAGTACCTCTTGATTTCCAGTTATTAAAAAGAAGATCAAATACTCAATCGTATTCCATATATGCCCTTCCAAAAAAAAACAACTTCTCACCTCCAAAGCACAAATTAAACCCTTGGTTAAAATGCCGATCTTTCTGCAGTTTAATGCTGTCCTTTAAAAGAATCTTTAGAAAAAAAATAATCACAATGTGATATGAAACAGGGAGTCTAGGCACTGTACTCTTTCCTTATTGCTTCCCCAGTTAACACCCTTGGGATGGCAAATTTGAAATTCATTAAGACCCCTGGGTATTATAGTTAGTTAAAACCTGACAGCAATAGAACTGAAACTACAGATCTTTGGAACAGAGCAGGCAATGAGAGCAATTAAAAAGAGCTTACAGGTGACCTAGGTAGGCTGTCCATGGTTCACAGAAACTACCTTTATTTAAGTGCCATTTGATTAGTTCTTTTGATTAAGCATCCTTTGAGTCTACTCATTTGACCCTTTGCAAGCCGATAGTTTTAATTGGGCTATCAGCTTTTGGGGAGTCTCCTTGTAACCATTAAAAGAAACTGCCAGGCTCACCTTCCCTCGTTGTCCCAGCCCATCTCATTTAGCCAATGATTTCTTTTAAAAGGCGGTAGTTTATATCTCCATTTCATTACTCCAAGTCTCTAGGAGATAATTTAACCCCAAAATGGAAGCCATTAGCAAAACCTGCTTTAGCGATTGTTAAGTGATTCACTTGGGAAGGGAATTATTTGAACCGGGAGAGAAGATTTGTGTAAATGGCTTTACAACACTGCCGAAAGAGGCATTCTCTGAAGGATGACGGAAGTCCCCACCAAATTGTTGTAAAATTTTCTGTAGTCTGTCCCACTGGTTCCTGCGTGTCAGAGAGGATTGAGTGCTTCTATCTTCATAATTTTTTTTATTGAAGTTTAAAAAAAGAAAGATTAAAAAAAAGTGTCAG
>JANHFT010010742.1:230784-244936 GCA_032467955.1 Pseudoxenodon macrops | reverse complement strand
CGGAAGACCACCGGAAGCCAGTGCAGCTCGCGCAGGAGGGGTGTTATATGGGAGCATCGAATTGCTCCCGCAATTACATAAAAGCCGTGTGGCGCGGTAGTATTACAAGCTAATTTTCCCCACAGCCAGCAGTTCGATCCTCACTGGCTCAAGGTTGAATCAGCCTTCCATCCTTCCGAGGTGGGTAAAATGGGGGTCCAGGTTTTTGCGGGCAATAGGCTATAAACCGCTTAGAGCAGTGTTTCTCAACCTTGGCAATTTTAAGATATCTGGACTTCAACTCCCAGAATTCCCCAGCCTTGCAGCTTTGCTGGCTGGGGAATTCTGGGAATTGAAGTCCAAACATCTTCAAATTGCCAAGGTTGAGAAACACTGGCTTAGAGAGAGCCGAAAAAGCACTATGAAGCAGTATATAAGTCGAAGTGCTATTGCTAAAAGATGGGGAGGAAAGGAGTAGGATGTATATGGGGGAGGTAGTCTCTTGTCTTGTGCCGTAAGCCACTTCCAGTGTGATTCGCCCCCATGGGGTCCCACACCAACTGGCAGAACCAGGTCTTCAGATCCTTATAGAAGGTCAGAAGGGTGGGTGTGGATCTCACCTTGGGGACATAATGTTCCAAAGAGCAGGAGCCATGGCAGAAAAGATTCTTCTGTTGGATTCCACCAGCTGAAATTCCTTGATTAATGGGATCTGTAGCATAAGTGCAGGTTATGAACTGCCGTGGAGCAGTGGTTAGAGTGCAGTACTGCAGGCTACTTCTGCTTCCTGCAGGCTGCCTGTAATTTGGCAGCTCAAATCTAACCAAGGTTGACTCAGCTTCCATCCTTCCGAGGTGGGTAAAATGAGGGTGGTTGGGGACAATATGCTGACTCTGCAAACTGCTTAGAGAGGGATGTAAAGCATTGTGAAGTGGTATATAAGTCTAAGTGCTATTGCTATGGGAATCTAGGAGAAAGGCAAGAGTAGCATATGCATGTGTATCAGACATGTTCTGTTATTAGATTCAAGTGAGAATATATAAAGATCTAAGCTATGCAATACTCTGGATTCAAGGAAAAAAAGATACTTCACAATCCTCAGGACTGCTTAAAACTGCTACATCTTTCACACAGCTGCTTTTTACAACTTCAGGATGGTCTTGGCAAAAGACATATTTAGTTTAAAGGTTAATGACAGGTGGTATTTGGCTGCTGGCATTCCAAAGCACTGTTTTCTCTTCCCATCTGGAGATCTGAAGACGCATAGCAGATTCCTATAAAAATATAGCATTGGCAGAAAGTCCAACAAATGCAAATTTGAAGGTACTTACAATGCTTATTTAGATATTTTTTAATCTTTGGCTTTCTGACTGCTTAATATTTCAATCATATGAAGGGAACATTTAGCCACTTTATTTCTGCTTTGTTGTACTTCACCGTTGAACAGATTTTTGCTCATTGCTTTGATTATGGATATGGAACAAGACAACCCATGATCCTAAGCTGCATTGGGTCCACTATTTTTAATATTTTGAAATCAGTGGATGTTTTGTAAAAATATTTTACTTTGTAAAAATAATAGAAATGAGGTGGAGTGCTTTTAGGAAGCTAACATTTTAAACTCCCCCCCCCCAAAAAAAATCTATTTCCATGATTCCAAATAATACTGGTGAAATTTGACCATTTTGGCCCTGTGACACTTGGCAACATATGTGTTCGTCTGCTTTGTTAAGTGAAGTCCTCGCAGAGGGCAAGTACTCCTATTGCTATCCTTAATCTTCCTCAACATTTCTTTTTGAAAAATTGGCCCTAAGGCTTCCTGTAATGCCAGCATGGCTTCCAAATGGATGGAGACTTGATACTGCTTAATCCTGATAAAGATTTTGGTAAGAATATAATCATTTTTATCATACTTTCTAAAAATGCCCTTCCTGTATAGGGAAAGAGGGTTACCATTTGCAGAGGACAGTCCTTTATTCACTGTTGTGTTCTATTAAAATCCAGATGTTAAAAAAACCCATAATAGATGCCCATCTATATTTCACATACACACATAACAAGAGAATGTAACTTGATCGTAGTTCCTCTCTTCTCTTTGGAAAAAAACAACAACAAGTAATTATTTATAGACATCTGTAGTTATAAATATGAATCAGTTTGTCCTTTTGTCCTCTTTTGGTGATGTGCCTTGCTCTTTTTTGGCAGAGGTTTATATCTTCCTCATACAGGAGAAAAATAACTCTTACATTTTGCAAATTCTCCTATTTCTTTCCCCCCCACATTATGTCTTCAGCAACTCTGGGACCTATCAACGGCTAAACAATATAATATGTCATGCCAAAACAGAATAGACTTGAAAATGAAAATGCATTTAACATTTTCCCAAATGTTACATTATATATAATGTTTTACATATAAAGACATCAAACTACCCAACAGAAAATAAAACCTTGCTGTCATAAGATGTTTGGTATGTTTATATTTAGAATAGTGTGCACAATTTATTTTGCTCTGCCTCCCTAAAGAGTGGCAGGTTTATTATAGAAAGCTCCCTGAGGGGAGGTGGGGGCGGGAACACAAAGCTTCTTAAAACAAAATTGTAAAATATTTTTTTAGATTAATTTATCTCACCTTCATTGTTTTTTTTTAAAAATAAATAACTCAAGGTGGCAAGCATACCTAATGTTCCTTCCTCCTCCTATTTTCTTCACAAGATTTCTGTGAGGTAGATTGGGCTGAGAGAGAGTGTGACTGGCCCAAAGTGAGCCAGCCAGATTTCATGGCTAGGACAGAACTACAACTACAACATCTCCTGGATTCCAGTCTGGTGCCTTAGCCACTTTAGTACCTTTTTAAAGTTTAATATAAATAAAAACATAAAGGGAGATGATGACAGAAATACATTGTCTTCAACCTTGAACTTCCAGATGATCCAGAAGGATTCCATGCTCAAGAGATCCAATAAATTTTCTCAGGTTCTGAATCTTCTTACTGCCGGTTCGCTCAGGGTCGTGCTTCGAGCACGCGTGCAAAGCACGTGAGCAAGCACACGCGCGGCAGTCAAAAACTAGCTCTGCGCATGCGCAGAAGCAAAATCCAAGATGGCGGTGCCCATGGAGCCACCGACAGAACTGGCTCCGTGACGTCACTGCTGAGTTACTACCTACTCTATAGAACTGGATAGAACCTGTAGGAACCCACCTTTGGATTTCCTTCCCACATCCATTTTTTGTCACTGGCTATTCTTACTGTATATGCTTTCATATTCTAGTTTAATGTTTGTCAACTTCATTAGCTTCAAAATGGATGGAGTTCAACTCCAAGAAGTCTACCAACCAGCATTTTGAAACCCACCCGTTGTAAAGTTGCTGAGGTTGAGAAACATTGCTCTAGTTGACAGTCCAATTGAAATATACTCACTTAGCTGGATTGCTCAAATATACAATATTTAGAATTATGGATCATGCCTATCCAAAACCCAGAATGGGTTTGTAATTTCCCATATCTACTGGTCCAATGAAAGACTTCTTCTCTGGTAGAGATATTCTTATTGCCTTCTTTGAGGGATAGCTATTTGTAGAGAAGCTCCTTGAAATGGGCATTTTGTTGCACCAAGGAAATAATGATTTTTCAATAACTACCAACTTATGGAACTTATCACTGAATGTGCAAGTACCTTTTCCAGAATTATTTTAATGAGGAAAGCAAATAACCATATGCATGATGTATTCTTCATGGTATGAAGTTATTACAGGTACATTCCTAGAAAGGAATCGCACCAACTTTGATTTTAGCTACTTGAGTTGGTCCAAGTCCCTATCTGTCATTTTAACAGATTGACCTGCATTTTACAGCCAGAAAAGACAAGGGGCTAAAGTAATATAAATTCTTGATTCTCCAAGTTTTGAACTCTACCATCAGTTAGCTACTAAAAGGTACAAATTGACAATGTACTAAAAAAATATTCAGCATTAAAAATGTAACAAAAGAGATCTTAAAGAAAAATATAGCAGTACTATATTTGCAAGCACAATCATAAAACTGACTCAGATGCAAAATCATTCTCATTTATCTGGGTGGGGAGGTTTAAGTAATTTATTTTAATTCCTTTTAGGATGGAAGAGAGATGAAGGCTTTTTGGTGTTCTTGTTCAGGGCTGGACAATGATATTAAGTCCTTGTTCTTAGTATTTCTAAATCAGCAGAAATGAATATGAGGATGGATCATCTTTTGAATCTTCTTGAGGAATTGGCGAGACAGAAATGCTCTTAGAAGCTACCAATATGACCCTCTATACATCCTACCGACCCTTGTATGATCCCAGGCAGCCAACCAATCAAATTTCAGTAGACTGCTTCTGGCAAGAGAAAAGAAAAAGTGATAGGCTGAAAATTACTGCATTTCTATTTTTGGTCTGTATGAAAATGCCAAAGGCCTTTTCTTCAAGTGAAGGAGCTTGAGGTGGGAGGAGCATCTCTATATTTTAAAATAATATAAGAAGAATGAGGTTAATTGATGCTTGTGATGACAATATGCCAAAGCCATGTTAGTTGAATGTCATTTACAAATACAGCGAAGTGAAAAATAGTTTTGAAAGTATTTGCTTCTCATGCATGTTGTCTATGAATGAGTTCCCACATCTTGTTAAACCATGATTGTTTATCCATGTTTTGCTGTTTAAGTCACAATTGGCTGGGTCCATACATCAAGCTAAGTTTAAACCATGATAACCACATGTTAATACAATGTATGAATCTTATGCAGTAGTCATTATAGAAGTCCAGAAAAAAATGTCGGCTTGCTCTGACAAAGGGAGAAAAAAAGGATTATGCCTAGAAGGTTTTATTCTCACTAGTAGAAACAGTAAGGAAAAAGCTCTTGAATAGGCTTAATTTTCCATTCTTCTTCAAGAGGTTTTTTTTTACATCTGAATTCATAGTATTCATAAAGATGCTAGCACTTCTTCTTTGAGTTTGCATTTATCTTGGAAAATAAATTGCCAACTAAATATATTTTGTTAAGGTTAAATGGCCAAACCTATACCAAAACAATATGTTCCTTAAATTCCATATAGCCAGCTTGATCTAGGGCTAGTTCAAAGATTTTGTCTGTTCTGAATTCTGTGTGTTAAGGTGGGCTATCTGAAAATCATCTGCTTAGCTCCCCCACCATAAAATAAACAGTAGAGTGGTGGAACACTTAAGTTTCCGGGCAGAATTTCCCAGATGGCATCATCTGTAGGGTTGAAAAATTGTTGCCAGTCAGACTTAGTAAAACTGGACTAGATGGATCAATGGACTGATTCATTTAAAGGCTTCTCCAAATATCTCTAAGCATACAAATGGACAGAAAAAGTTCTGTGACATTAATGTGTGTACAAAGCTGTCAGACTGAATTCTTACACTACCCAATTGACACTGTCTGAGATGTAACATCTCAGCTACCCGCACAGCAACCTAATTGACAAATCACTCAGGCCCGAATAGGAAATACAGAATGTGTACTTCTATTTCTAAATGGAAATACTTTTTCTGCTTTTGCAATCAAGAACATCAGGTGATCTTTGAGGGTTTTTAATGTGTATACTGCAACTGGAATGATTTTCTACCCTGCCAAGGTTTGGGGTTAATATATACATATTTCTTCTCAGCATACATCTGTGATTGTCTCGCAAGAGAGGGAATAACAGCAATAACGTGCAATGAGCTTTTTATTTATATGGATGGAAATTTAATGCTTCATAAATATTTATTTGGTTCTTAATGCTTATGGAAATGCAATACAGAACATAGAGGAAATATGTATCTCAGAAATCCAAAAAAGAATTGAGCTAACAAGCTTTAAAATAACAGCTACAATGACAGCAGCAGTACCCATGAGGCTGTATGGTTCAGTGAGAAAAGTTTGTTTTGTTTTGTTTCTGGCAAAGGGTGGCTGACACATAGATGCATGAATTTCACAATAGGAGATTTTACAACTACAAAAAAAAAAAAAACACCACCCCACTGATATGTTCTAAAGATCAGGTTAAGCCTGTAATCTTATTAATTAGAAGGGCAACTTTCATGAAATCTACAAATAACTTTTCCTTAATAGTCACATATGTTCTTGTCAAGAGGAGAGTCATAGATGAAATAGCTCCAAACTACCACAAATTGCCCTCTGTTGCAACAACCTGTCACATTTGCTTTCATAGGTAGAGTCTACAACCAGAAAGTTACCTGCTTCTTTAACAGACCTCTTGAGGTCGACTTAGTAACATTTGAAACTATATTTGACAAAACCCATGGATGTAAATCCATATCTAAAGTAGATAACATGCTCCCCTTGTTTCATTGCACAACCTTTAATACTTGTTATATAATGTTTGAACAAGGTCTTTATCATGGTTTAGTTCCACAAGTTATAGAGAGGCTGGTCCAGAATGAATGAAGTCTGCCATCTAAGTGTAGCTTCTGTTTTAAATGTTTTCTTCCTCCAATACAACTACTACACTGTTTCATGCAATGGTCGGCCCTGAATTTTAAGGACTCTGAAACCTGGGACAAATGTTTATGTCTTGATTTACGGTTTGCTTTGCTAACATCATCAGCGGGCAATCTAGCTCTGCTAATGTGTGAAATTGTTTTCTACATTCCAGCACAATGAAAGTTAATCGCTTTCAACCACAATAATGAAACTGTCACTAATCGAGCTTTGGACTCAGGGAGAGCAGTCATCAGTAGCCAACACTCTCTGTGATGAGACTGCTCTCCATCCTAGTTTATTGCTGGCTCCTCACATATCCCTGCATTCATGCAGATGTGCAAAGAAGCTTTCTGAGCTCTATGTTGCTTATAAAGACCTGAGAAAAGATATTTTCATCATCAGGATCTCACTAAAAGGAGATGGGAGGGGCAGGGAGAAAGGAAGGAGACTTTAAACACTCAAAATGATATTGTTAACAACAGAAGGAATTATCAAAGAAGCAGCTTAGTAAGTGAAGTGTTAGCAGAGAGCTGAAGGGGCTACAATAACTAGAATGAGTAGAGTACTGAAACAGATGTTAAACATGGCCATCTGATACAGAGAAAGACAATTCCTGGTACTCCTAAAGTGAATTTTGCAGTTTCTCTACTGCTAAAAGCATATGGCAGGAGCCGCAGACCAGTACCTGTCCATGGCCTGTTAAGAACTGGGCCATGTAAGAAGCAAGAAAGTGAGTGAAGCTTTAGCTACACATGCACAGGATCTAGGTTGCACATCACACACACACACACACACACACACATGATCAGTGGAAAAATTGCTTTCCATGAAACCAGTCCCTGTTGCCAGAAAGGTTGGAGACTGCTGGCCTATGGCTTCCTGAGAGAAAGGAAGTCTGTAAAATGTTTGAGAATGAGGTCTGGGAGAAGATTCATCAAAGAGGAAACACACTGAAGGACAAATTGGTAACCAATGCATACAGCAGAATGCAGATGTGGCAGAAGATAGATGGAAGAAGGGGTTTAGCTTTCAGAGGGATAAAGTGAAACCTAAACCAGCTGTTAATGTCAGGTAGCTCTCCACTAAGAAAAACCTTTTTCTTAAATCTGGAGTGAGGTAGCTATGATATTTAGTATCATAATGAATGAGAAGGGTTCATTGTGAAAGAGTCTGTGGGATTCTTTGTGAATCTTTCAGTCAGATCCCTTGAATCGGTTTAAGTGTTCTGCTGCATTTTTCTTCCTAAAATTCTACACCAGTGGTTCTCAACCTTTTCTTCACCATGAACCCCTTTAAATACCATCTGTGGCCACAGTCCATGGACAACAAGACTTAACTCAAGATTTCAATCATAACATTTCATCAGGCCTTCGTGGCCCCCCTGTGATGACATTACACACACACACACACACACACACCCTGGGATACACAAACCACAGGCTGAGAACCACTGAACTACAACACAACAAGGTTAAATATATTTACTACATTTGTTAAGGACTCCAGTTTTATGGCTCTGAGTGTAACCACTCAAATCGATGACATCTGGAGGTGTACAACAAAGTGAAACCTAAAATACTGTAATACATAAAGAAAATAAGACAAAATAAAGCCAAAAAAATCCAGAGAATTATACATTCATATCAGCATAACCCTGTGCCAATCAGCTAGAGTCAAAGCTTTCTGAAATGGGAAACCTTTTGTGATCTTTTTCAATACAAGAAGGAAGATCACATCTAGGGTAACATATTTCATTATTTGAGGCCGCCACACAGAAGGCCTCCTGCCTCATCCCAATCCCATACACTTCCTTGGACAGAGAATGAACTCTTATTTTTACCTTTGAAAATAGCCTCTTTTTATAGATTTCAAAGAACTCTCTCTCTCTCTCTCTCTCTCTCTTCTTCTTCTTCTTCTTCTTTCAAAGAAGCCAGAAAGGTACCTTATTTTATATCAACAGAAAATTCATAAGTAAAGTACATTTTCTTTGCTTCTTTTTAACATTGCTATGTTTGTGATGACATTTTTTTAACTTTCCATGAACTGAACTTCTATAGGTGCACTTAAAAAAAATTCATAAAAGTGTTTCTCCTTTGAGTTTTTTAAATAATTTCTGATATTTGTATCAAATCTCTTTAAATTGTTCACTGACCTAAATTAGTACAATCTGTCTCTTAAAATCATAGTCTATCATGACAAATATAGGCAAAATCCATGTAGATGATTGTAAAGGGTCATTACTTCTCCCAATAAAACACCTTTCAAAAGTTTAGATAGGGTATAAAAGCTTTCTATGATGCAGTCATTCTAGTATATAACTTCTTCATCTGCTCATTCAACATGCTCCTTTTCTATTTTATTTAGATAATTAATTCACTTTTTAATTATGTCTCCCCTGACATTCATGGGCCATGAGAACAAACCCTCAGAGTCTGACAGAATTTCTGATTCTCTTTGTAGAGTTTGCACAGAGAACAGGTTGCTATTTTTTTTTTAAATTAAGGTATAGTCATTCTATTTTAGAAGATACTTCTCTGTGCCTCTTCTGATATGGTTAAAACTTCATAATGAGGAAAACAAAAACTGCAGTTTCTATGGAGTATTAAACATGTAGCAGGTTGTTTTCTGCCTGAAAATAAACTGAGCCTCTTGAGACTGAAATATGGTTTAGTCCTGGAAGTCCTTCGTTCTGAAAATTGGATTCACCCAAGCATCAACATGATAATAATGCGCCAAAGATCATGCAAACTGCCACTCTGACAGTACAGTACCCAATTTTGAGGCTAAACAAGGCACTCAGCTTTGCACTTGAAGATTAATATTCTTATGTAGTATTTCTTATTTACCTCACACAGTTTTGGGAGGGAGTAGAATGTGGGAAATGTGGGAAAGATAAAGGAGGAGAGAATTAAGCACCTTCTGCTGGAATAGCAGAAAACAGTACATTACAGGAGGCTACAATCATGGATATTCCACCTTCCCTATTGTTAGTCATACAATATGTGAAATTCGAAAGCCATTTCTTTCTCAGCTCGTGATGGTTTCCATCAGTGACTGGTATTTTAGCACCAAGCTGGAGAAAGAGACAAAGCTGGTTGCAATGGCCATAATGGAAATTATAATGCCATGCTCTCTCAGAAAAATATGCTGACAAAGTTAATTTCTAATGTCCTTCCTCCCCTATCTCAAAGAAAAGTGTTCTTCTTATTTTTTTTTAAAAATCTTCACAAGTAAGAAAATATGAAAATAACCAAATGTTTTTCAAGAAATTGTGAAAACGCTCAGGGGAAAATTATCCTAGAGAAGGGCTGTCAAACATGTAGCTTGGATGTGTCACATGCTGGCCACACCCACACCCAGTTTAGCAAAGGGGGGAAAAGTCATGATATGTCATGTGACAAGATGAGTTTGACAGCCCTGCCCTAGAGTGTAGCCTTACCACTGAAATATTGCATTAACTCTACTAATATGGTAAAGTACAGAATATCTCAGCTGCTTACCTAAAGGAGCAAAGTGTTGCTTAACTATTGCTGAGAAGAATTTAATTATGGCATGTGTATTGCAATGCAAATTTGAAGAACTGTTTTGGACATACCATAGACTAGAACCTAATTTATGGGTAGTCTAATACATCCTTTGAACATTTTCTCATTATAAACTAAGGTATTGTTAGGGGTTCTCTCTGTCTTTGAGTCACATTTTAATGGGATGTTCCCAAATAGAGACATACTATTATCTGCTTATTTGAAAGCATGCTAATATTTATCATTTATTCTTTGAGACTTAATGGTAAAATGAAAAATAATGGCATACTTTCATATTTTGGGTTCATTAATCCACACTGGTTACTCTGATTTATTATGTATAGCAAAGAAAAGCAATTTCTATCTATATGTATATATTTGGGGTGTATATCTTTTTCCCCCTAGGCCTTTTACAGGGACAGGCATATAGCAGTGTTATAGTGAGATTGTGAAATGGGCTGGAGGCAAATTTTTCAATTGTTTCTCTGTATTTTTAGAGACTGGAATTTTTAAAACTCAAAACCAGATGAAAATATCACCAAGTCTTAAATTCCATATTAAATATTCTGATTTAATATTCTGAAATCAATATGTGTAATGTGAGCATTAATCTATACCATGCTTGCTTTTACTCGAATGCAATATGGGTGTTTTTATTCAGTTCCTTTGTTTCTTTCACTTTCTCTTTCATTGAAAAGAATCAACTCTGCTGGGAACTTAAGTTGTTGATGATTCTGAAAAATATTCACTCTTCAAAAAGCAATTGAATGCTCGGAAATTAGTGCAATGTATTTAGAATAAACTAGTTCTTGCTGCACTAAAACTTTTGTGAAAAAATCTTGACACTCAAATAATATCTCAAAGCTGTGGGGGCAGAAATTCCTGCATAATTTAAAATAACAATGGATCTTTAATCAGATGAAAACAAAGAGAATAAAAGCTGTACAGGTCTTATGAGGGCAGTATTGAAGAATTTTAATTTTCTTCCTTATTTTCTTATGAATTCTCCATGAGATCTAATAATTTATCTTGTACAAAATGGGCATAATTAGTGCTTTGGTTATTTCAGAACACTATTTTACTTAGATTAGTTCTAAGGGCCTTTATGGTATATTATATTTTCTACTGGGAGTTAGCTGCATTAGGTAACCAAACCGCATTGTTTGCTTTAATATAACTATTTCACAATTACAATAGGTGTCCCTGTTGCCATTTAATGATGGGATATAAATAAAACCATGTGGGGAATTTCCAAGAACACACCCATACATGCACACCCATATCACAGTATTTCTTTTCAGGGTAAACAATATCATGTAAAGCTCATGAAAAAATCCCTAAGGAATAATAAGCAAAATAAATTAAAGTAGGAGATTTAGGGGGGGGGAGGGGATTGACTAAATCCAGTTTGCTTCAACATTACTGTAAGGGTAAAGGTCAGGGAATGGATTTTACTCTGCTAGTCATAGCCGACATAGGGAGCAGTGCTCATCTCCCTTTCAAGGCCACTGAGCCAGCTCTGTCTAAAGGCGTTTCTGCAGTCATGTGGCCAACATGACATCACAGAATGCTGTTACCTTCCCCACTGAAGTGGTACATATTTATATACAGTAGAATCTACAGTCACAAATGCTTCTGACCACACCCAAATTAGGTTCTGACCAAAAATGCACAATTTTTTTCCCTGCAACCAATTTCCCCTTCCACACCATTTTTTTTGTAAGCTCCAAATTTCCAAAATTAGGTTTGGGTCAGACCAAATTGGGTTGTGACCAAAGTTATGGAAGGAATTATAGTCATGACCAGAGGTTCTACTGTACGTGCATTTGCATAATTTCAAACTGCTAGATTGGCAGGAAATGGGGCAAGGATGGGAACTCACCCCGTCATGTGGTGCTCAAGTCTCGAACCCGAGATGTCAACTTTCCAGCCAACAAGCCAAGTGTCTTAACCACATTGCCCATCAACATCACCACATTTTCCATAATTGTTTATCATCGCAAATAGTTTTTGCTTCTACCAGATCCATTCTGAGTTCTTTTGCTCTTGTTTTAAGGAACCTATCAACTCCATCCAACAATGATTTCTGCTTCCTCTAATCCATTCAGTCTTCCTTTATATATCTCCTTTTCTGGTCAGTCTTCATTTATTCTCCATTTTCATTAGCAAATCACTTAAGCATATTTCTGTCCTAGGGATCACTCACTTTTATATTTAAAGCAAAATGGGAAGAGGTATTTAGCTTATTTAGGCAAAAATTCATTCCCCATAACAAATCACATGCTACCATGTCCATTATTTTTCTACAACATTTGCAAGACTTTAAATTTGCTGCATCCCATTTTCCCATTTAAAAGAAATATTCTATCAACATATACAATGTCATCTACTTGCCCTTATTTGTCATTATTTATTTATAACCTGTATTCATATACTGTATTTTCTCTGCCCATTACCATTATATTGACTTTAATATATTAATTTTCAGATTCAGATTCCAACATCTTATATACAGGACAAAATTCTGTATTTTGAGTTTAAATGCTTTTCCAATTGCCATTATCCTACATTCATTTAAAAGTGGCCAAAAGACATACATGTAGATATGAGTACTGAATACTGATCTGAGTATTGAATATAATTCGGGCTGTTGTTTTGAAAAAAAAAGCCCACTTCAATTTGAACTGGAACTGCTGTGATACAGAGGTGTCTCTGAAGTGAATAATATGCCTCCTATTGACTAATATGAGAGAAATATTAATGGCTGTTTCTTTTTCTTTTTGCACACTAGACAATTATGAGGGGATTAAGAGTGCCTAATTAGAAATTCACTGAAGCGTCAGAAGCATGAAAATAGCAAATTAAAAATATGTAGGTTTCATATCAGTAATATATAATTAGTAAACATTTGTATGTACATATTGTTCTAAATTTACAGCTTATTCTCTAGACACTCACATGTTCTCTCTCTTTTTCTTTTTAAAATCTCAGTTCAATTATGGATCCAGCAAATCCTAAATTCCTCTACTTTATCTGGATTAAATTTTTGTTTATTCAAAGCACCCCCTTTTTTGTAGGGGGAGGCAGAATAAACCTTTTAAACCTACTAGTTTCCATTCATATCTACCTATTGTTCTTTCACAAACTACCTTTAGAAATACAGATATAGGCTGGCTTTGACATAGTCATTCCTGCATGCCATCCAACTGGATATTCTAGTATTTAAGTAATTATACAGTCTTGGCAGTCCTAATACATTTCCAAGGCATTGCTGAAGGCTCTGAAACACATGTTCAGCAGCCAAAATATCCTTAGGCAGGATGGTCTCCATATATCAATTGGCAAGTGTCTTATTTTTTCTGCCATTATGCTAGCAAGATGAAATGGCTGACCTGAATTTTGTACTGTATATCACAAATCTGGTAATGGACCTGTGAGGAACGGCAGGTATTAATTGATTTGAAAAGTGAGGAAGAATTTCCCTACTACGATGCCTACCTCTTGTCTTATGAGCTGATTTGCAAAATGTTGACTTTCTATGGCTTTTAACAAATGGCCATTCTGGATGGCACTTTTTATCTCAAACCCTCGAGCTCTAACTTGAGCGATAAACATTTGTAACTCACTCCAGTGGCAACAACAAATGTTAGTGCCATATACGAACCACAGAATGGTCTTATTCTCCTCATGAGAGAAAAAGAAGTCTGCATTTACTAACAGAATAGAGTTCATTTGAGGACATCTACAATTTTTTTCTTTCTTTCAGAGAACTTGTGTGTCTTTCCACTCCAACAGTACAGCAATTCTGAACTGCAAAGTGGAACATTAAAAGGGAAAGGAAAATACAACGTTGCACAAAAAAATAAGAAGGGTATATTTACTGCTCAGGATGGGCAGCACTTAAAGATGAAAGTGAGATGAAAAAACAAGGTCACCCTGAGACTAATAGATGACTTGTATACAACCATACTGAAATCTATAAATGTAAATGTAATAACAAATGAATAATTTCACAACTGCTGAAATAATTGGGACTTTGATTTATACAGGGAAAAACCCCTGCTTATTAGCACTTCTTAGATTTTTTTCACCCAGGTGTGTTATTTTCTTTCTTTCTTTCTTTCTTTCTTTCTTTCTTTCTTTCTTTCTTTCTTTCTTTCTTCCTTCCTTCCTTCCTTCCT
>JANHFT010010742.1:199691-226168 GCA_032467955.1 Pseudoxenodon macrops | reverse complement strand
TCAAGGAGGCATCCGTTTATATTCCTGCATAGACCAAGTGGTGGGATTTAGGCAGTTCACACCTATTCAGGAGAACCAGTTGTTAACTTTCTAAGCTGTTCGGAGAACCGGTTGTTGGAAGAAATCTCCTTTTGGTTTTTTCCACTTTCCAGGGCTAATCCTGTAAGGAAGGCAGGAAGGAATCATTCTGGTGGTGTTTCTAGCCTAATCTTTATTGCCCTGCTTACAGAAACTGCCTCTCCGGTTAACCCTGACGACATTGTAACAGTGAAGGCGAAGTGCCCATCAACATGAGTGACGTTGAGTTGATCACGCCCACCCAGTCACATGACCACCGAGCCACGCCTACCCAGCTGGTCATTAGGGCAGAAAACTTGCCGTCCAATCTGCCTCAACAGGTTAACATGTTGTAAGGCTAAAATATGTGTCGATACCTCTCTCTATGTCCTCTTAGCTTCCCAGAGGAAAGATAGGACATAAATGCCATCAAGCAATCCAAGGAAAGACAAGAACATTAAGGTGGTCTCATCCTTTGACCCTTCTGGAATTATTATCGTTGTTTGCCAGACTCTGGGTGGCTTACAACAAGCAAACAATAAAATCAATAAAACATAAAAGAGAGATAAAGATAAAAGAAGCCAAGCGTGTTGTACTGAGGGGGTGTCTCACTCTCCCTCGCCAATCCCTTGGGGGGCTAAAGAGTCAGGTCATCATGGGTTTTTTTCAAAATTGCAGAGTGGGGGTCATCCAGATCGTTGGAGGGGGGGAGAACCTGGTTCCAGAGGACAGGTGCTGCAACAGAGAAGGCACCCTTCTGTGGTCCCAATAGATTAATTGAAGGAATCCACTGCATGTCAGCCCTGTAGTACTGAATCAGCAGGGCAGATGTGATCAGAGACAGGGGGGTGTCCCTTAAGGACCAGGCTCAGAGCAGGTTCTGACCAGTTCTGGAGAACCGGTAGCGGAAATTTTGAGTAGTTCGGAGAACTGGTAAATATCACCTCTGACTGGCCCCAGCTCCATCTATTCTCTGCCTCCCAAGTCCCAGCTGATCAGGATGAAATGGGGATTTTGCAGTAACCTTCCCCTGGAGTGGGGTGGGAGTGGAGATTTTACAGTATCATTCCTCTACTATGCTCACCAAGCCACACCCACCAAGCCATGTCATGCCCACCAAACCACGCCCATTGAACCGGTAGTAAAATAAATTGAATCCCACCACTGGACACACCCTAATTTATGAGATAGTGGAAGATTTCTACTTTCAGACAGATTCTGATTAATGTGGCCTTGCAATGAAACTGAATTAATTAATCTGGTCTGTTTCCTGTCTAGTCTACCTGGGAAGGATGATTCTAGAAAATGGTCCACAAAGAAATGGTTTTTGTAAAGCTTTCTAGGCTTGTAATTTGAGTTTGGAAGCAGGTAGATTAAAAATAAGCCCAATTAAATTCATTCTGTCCCGTTATGGATTTTGGGGTGTGAGATTCCAGAGAAATAGAACAGAGATTTTTTAATCTGTTTTTTTATCTGTCAAAAACCTGATCACATCCAGCTCTTATGTTATTTTCTCCTGAAATAATAATGTCTTTCTTATTAGTTGCTTTCTGGAACAAATCTTACCTGATGTTCTAAATCAGTTCCTTTTTTGCAAATAAAAACTAGATAGTGGCAGGTTTCTCCTGCTGTAACTAAGTAAAAATGTCATCTTTGAACTAAAGATCTGTGAATCAATAAGGTTGATAAATATGTTTTTCAAACATTTCTGGGGTCTACTTTTAACTACGCTTCTCTATGTAATATCTCTTCCAGTGGTGGAAGATTTATTTTTTTTTAAATTAAAAATCCAATTTAAGTATTATTGACTTTTCTCCTAGACCATATAGTGAAGGAGTTTCAAAGTAAGTCTATCAATTAAATTAGCAATGCAATTCACAGACTGTCAGTTTCCTTCATTGTAAATAAGAAAAAATGAGTAGCAAGAGAAGTTGTTTTCCAACTGTTTTTGTAAATGATGGATATTTTGTTAACAGGTGTCACAGGCACAGAGAACCAGAAAAAGTGTTAGTGGGAAGGGAGTGATTGTTTGTTTGCAAGTTTAATAAATACATGAACAGAAAGTTGAAGAGTCAGCTTTTTCTCCTGTATGGTATGGCTGGCTTTTTAAGAGAAGGGATGGGATATGCATGATCAAGAGACAAAGAATAATGACAAACCTGACTTGTTTTTTTTAATAATGTATATATTTAATACCTGCAAGTAGCTTCTACTCCAAAATATGAAAAGTGATATGGATACTTGAAATAATTCATTCATTCTGCAGAACAAGATACTTAGAATTGATTGTATGCCAAGGTTTTGCATATGGTTTTAAATAATTCAAAATAATTATTGTAAATCCTCTTCAGATTAACAATATATGCATGCTAAAAATGGTAATAGGACCACACTGTTGGCCCATTGAAGCACAGTGATTTAAAATGAGACATCTGGATTAAAGTGTTCTATACCTACTGGAAATTCCACTCGCATAAAAATTTGAGTCAATAGGTTTTGCTAAGCAAAAGGTAGAGAGAGTAGAACCAGTAGGAAGATAGCATGGCATCCAGAGCACAGACAGGGATGCAGTTATTCTTCCTTTTTTTAATTTCTCCATCCATTGTATACAAACACATACAGAGACAACAAGGGAAAATGTTACCTCCCTGAGCATATCATCCCTCCCCCAATTCTCACTGTAGGAGAACATTCCTATATTACTTCCCTTACTATAGAATAAAATTCAGTGAATGGAAGGCATTTACTCTAGAAAAGATAGAGATAAACTCTTAAGTGTTGACATATTTTTAACACTCTTAATTTAAGAGGCCAAAGTTGAATTTGATACCACAAAAGATACCACAAAAGTGACATTCGACTTGCATCATCAAGCTTTCTTCTTCTACAAGCTCTCAATTCACTCTTACCATCTGCTGTGAAGTCTTGGGGGACCTTTTGGGGCGTATGCTGTGGGTGTATAGAAGCTGTTTTTGTAGTTCTATAATACAACCATGGTGATGGATTTCACCCTTCCTTTTATCCATAGAAATGAAGTTTACATTTTGTGTTGTTACGACTGGATAAATTAGTTATTCAGATTAAACAGAATTATCAGGTCTTTTGACTTATACAACTAATTATATGCATTTTTAATAGCTTATGTTTTATTTTTTAACTCTCAACTGCTTAAAAATGTTAAATGGATAGAAAGGTTGGGTAAAATTATATACCTATGTATGTATGTATGTATGTATGTATGTATGTATGTATGTATGTATGTATGTATGTATTGAATTTTGATAACTGTTTATGGCTTCTAGGAACTGACACAAAGCTTTTAGTGATCATATACAACAAAGGATATAACTCTAAAACCAAAAGTTAAGAAGTGTATTTGTTCCTTTACCAAATAAAGCCTGAGTATATATTTTTTTCTGTGTAAAAAATATTACATATAAAAAATAAAAATTGATATTAAGGAGTAGATTGAACCCATTTTTTGCTTTTTAGTAGTTAAAGATGCACTTTTTCCACAATATCTGATTCTGGTTGGTTTGTTTGTTTGTATAAATCAAACTGAATGTTACAGAATGATTGAAATGGCCTTTGTATGCAAAGTGATCTCACCTTCTTCAATTTTCATTTCTCAAACCTGTACCCTAATTGTCCTTAATATTCAATAACTGGAATTAATTTTGCATTAATCTGTGTGAACTTCATGATCCTCACGTGTTAGGAAATGAACATTTTCTTGTTTAATGATAGGTGATATTTAAATACACAATTAATTTAGTGTTTCATCTAGAAGGAAATATAGTTATGCTGGTAATCCATAGAATTTGCAGGAAATTGATGTTTTTATTTATACTTTGCTTTTAACGTTGCTAACAAAACCTCACAGTTTTGTTTCGGGTTTCTGACTGCAATTCTGTACATGATTATGTACCAAATGTGCAAGCTCTGTTAATTGAAATTAAACTTGTATGTAATACCTGCATACATAGTTTTTTGTAAAACACTAAGAACTTCCCTTGCAACATTGCAGTCTTTATCTTAAATCTGACAAACCACCAAAGGTATTAAGAAAAATTACTAGTGAAAGTATTAGTATGAAGTGAAATGTTATCAATGGATGATATCAGTGGGCAAAAAAGTTCTTTGGTGGATTATTGTCCAAAGTTTCTGACTTCCTGTACTAATCTGATACAAACATTTGTAAAACTTGAAAGCCATCTCCCATATTCCAGAATAAGATGGATGAGCCAATTTATCTAACCCTCCAGATAATTCTTTATTCTTGTTTCCAACACTTCTGAACTTTCATTGCCCACTATTTCTTTCACTGTTTATATTTATCTTGCTTCCAAAATCCTAAGTGAACTCAATGCTATATAATCCAAATGTGTTAATAGGTTAAAAAAAGAAGAAAAGCTGCATTTGATGGCTACTTCTTGGCAAGTCTAAGTTCCCTTTGTTTGTTCTCCCAGGTGAACCATCACGATGGTCAACATCACACTGTGACTGCTGTTGCAAAAATGGCAAAGGTGATAAAGAAGGCGAAAGTGGCACATCCTGCAATGAACTCTCCACCAGTAGCTGTGACAGCCAATCAGAAGCCAGCTCCCCTCAAGAGACTGTCATCTGTGGTCCAGTCACTCGCCAATCCAATATACAGACTCTGGATCGACCAATCAAGAAAGGCCCTGTGCAGCTCCTTCAGCAGTCTGAAATCCGGAGGAAAAGTGACCTGCTCCGAACTCTAACTTCTGGCTCTAGAGAATCCAACTCTAGCAAAAAAAAGTCAGCGAAAGAAAAGCTCTCAATTGAGGAAGAATTAGAAAAATGCATTCAGGATTTTCTCAAAATCAAAATCCCAGACAGGTTTCCAGAACGAAAACATCCCTGGCAATCTGAACTTTTACGAAAATATCAACTATAGGAATGGGGTTTCGCCAAGGAAAATCACCTGTGCATCTTTAGAAATAGGATGAGGAGAAAGAATAATAATAACTTAAGTCACACATAAAGAACACATTGCTATGTCCTGCCTAATTTGCCTATTTCACCAAAGCAGTTCTAGTTCCATGTAAACAATGAGATAGGAGGAATAACAATGCATTCATTTGTTAGGCTGTTAACATACATCAAATGCTTGCAGTGCCACCTGCACATTGAAATCAAATGATAAAGATCATTTACACTATGATTTATGGCAGCACCAATCTATTAGAGAGGTTAAAAAAGGCAGAATCCTGGCAGGTGGTGATTTTTTTAAGCTGCATGCATTCCTGAAATCTTTTTAAAACATTATTTATCCATGAACAGGATAGGCAGAGGCTAAGAATTCTGAAATTAAGAAATTGTTGTTCCAGTTTACAATAGGAGAGGCTATGTATACTTGTCTGTCTCTCTTTACCACTGTTTTTACCTTTTAACTGTGCTTTCTCTGAAAAAATATTGACTACAATCCTTTGGTGACCAATTTATCTTGGTCTCTTCTTCTTCTTGATGGCTGAATTGTTCTTTTGGATATTTTAATTTTTGTATGTATGAGAACAGTCTGTTGTTGCTACCTGGGGATACATCTGAATTTGCTTTGTCTGCATACCATGAACATCTCTGGGCACAGGCGTCTGTCAGCTTAGAAACATCTGAAAATCCACAGGTGCAATCCAGCTGCAGGCAGGTGATCACAATTATGTTTCCTTGTTGAAGGTCATGCTCAACCTTTGGTCTTTTGGAATAGCAATGGGGAGAACCAGACCAAATTGGATTTCTTTATATTTAAGTAAAATCAAGTTTAGTTAATATGATGTCCCCTTCCTCAAGTATTTACTAATTTCCCTTTTTCTCACATTCAAAATTATCATTAAAGTTTAAAGGGACCACCTATGGCCTTCTGCTGGATGCCTCTGCACTCAGTTGAAACCTGCATGCAGAAATAGGATATTTCTGTGCAACCATAATGAGTTTTCCCCTGTTTTGCCTTTAGCTGTTTTTCTACAAGCTCAGATCAAAATTGAAAAATTCAGAGAAGTTTAAAACTCAGTCGGGATTCATTGGAGCACAATGGCTGAAAAGAAATTGGTGGGAATTCTAGAATATATACAGATGTAATCTATATGTTTTCTGAATTGTCATCTAGTTTTTGGTGGGCCTGGTCCTATTTATAATTGAAAGTGAATATGCATGTAAAAATTAAGCAGGAGATCTTTTATCTCCTATCCCTCTGCATATCAGGTAAAGATAAAAGAGTGGTATCCCTTGTGCCCAATAATTGTATTTTATTGGGTTTTTTCAGTGGCTAGCATTTCTATAAACTGTAGGCTCTTTTGGCTAGCTATGTTTCCTTTCAACATAGGTTTCTCATATATTCTATATATAAAGGTGATTTTTTTTAGAAAAAGAAAAAGAAGGCATACTACTGAATAGGAGAATGTATATTATTTCCTTCTCTTTCTAGAACAAGAATTACCGGTAAATAGATAAGTGTTGATTTATATAAATTTGACAGGCCTTGCAGTAAAAAAAGCAAACAAACAAACAAACCATAAACTGGGAAATGCACACTCTCAGTTCCCTTCAAAACAGATGCCATTAGAAGAAATCACATGCCTAACATTACAAGATGCATTTTGCATTGTGGTTTGCAGGAAATTGATTGTCCCAGTGACAGGCAACATAGCACTCTGGCTGGCTGCATCTGAAGATGAAATTAAAAATTGAAAAGAGTCCACATGCACTCAGCTAATGGAAACAGCCTGCTTGGCACTCTAGAAATTCCCTTGAAGGAGACGAAGTTCATTAATGAGCATCTTCTGTATCCAGAGCATTTAATGAAGAAGTTGAAGATACTAATCATGTTTCTTTTGTGGAAGTGGGTGTGATTTTAGGAAGGAACTCCCCTGTCAGAACAGGGTTGAAAGCTCATAGTTGACCCTCATCTAAGTACCAGACAAGTAGCAACTTCTTCAAGGAAATTTAAAGGGTATCATATGGGTGCAGATAACAGTTATTTTGTCTGCTCATCAATAATTTTATGACACAAATACAGTTTAGAGTAATAATACTGATAGGATTAGATACACATGTAGTCATTCTTTGCTTACACCAATGAAATCAAACAAATTGTCCCATGGATTGGAATACATTTATTTTTAAGATTCAGTTTGGTCTGGTAATAGTTGTCATTAGCTATTTTATGCCACATTTGTTCAAAAAAGCTGACACTGTGAGGTAAAAATATGATAATCCCCTATCTCTGAGGTAAACCAATGAGTTTCATGGCTAATGGGAATCTGAATTTACTTTCCACATTCTGGGGAAACCCTGTCTTGAGCTCTGTCACAAATTAAGTCTCTCTCTCTCTCTCTCTCTCTCTCTCTATCTATCTATCTATCTATCTATCTATCTATCTATCTATCTATCTATCTATCTCTCTCTCTCATTTGTCTGGAAGCTGTAAGGTATATTATCATCTATACTTTAGACAATAACGTCCATCATATAAAAATATTTGCTATGGAATGATTACAATGCTAATTTAAACTATATAGGTTTATAAATTATTTTGAGCAGTGTTTAATCCATGTCTCCTTGCTTTATAAGTACAAATTTTCTTCCATAGTTTGGCAAGTAAATTATTGATGAAGGGAAAATTGTGAGAGAGTCTGAAAGGATAATTAGCTAGGTCAAACCTGCCTTTCACTCAAATATAGCAGCTTTTCTGCATATAGAACACAGTTATATTCCTATAGTTGATACACTAACCGTGGCAAACCTACTGGAAACTAAATCCCATTGAGTTCAGTGGTATGTTTATCCAGGTAAAGTTCTAAAAGACAGAGCTTTTAAGAGCAGCTAAATTGAACAGCTTTTTCCTGTGAGCCATCTCAACTTCTCTTGCACAACCTGCAGGTGCACTCATGAATGCATACACAGACCTACAAAGGTTTCAAAGTGGAAAAATCATACCATGATTCAATACCACCAAGTTACATCTAAATACTATAATAAAGACTATATTTCATATCATTTGTAACATCCATGGTTCTTCCATCTCCCTATATCCTTTGCTAAGTTAGGAGATGAAGACTGGCCACACAAAGGGAGATTTGAATCTGGGTCTCATAATCTAACACTGTCATCCAAAGATGGCCACCTTGCTGATTTCGGATGTAGCTAATTTAAGGCTTTCAGCATTCTCTGTTGTTAGCTATTCTGGATAGGGCTATTGAGGGCTGTAGTTCTACAATAGTGCTACTTTTTCAATAGTCAATTATACCATCTACATTGGATCACTCACCATTGTTGAAATTATGTTCTCATTATTGTTTTTATTGTTTTCATTAGTGCTATTTTGTTTGATGGTCCTTACATGCATATCTGCAAGCTTCAGGGCTCTGCATCACTGGGAGACTCTATTATATGAATCTGCCCAATAAAGAAAGGACTTAAGCTAAACTAATGTTAGCATTTTTTAGCCATGTCTAATAGAGTAACATTAGAATAAAAGGCATGCCAGGAAAGTTTGTCATGATATCAATATGATAGGGAAAAACAATGCATTGCAACATACCTGGCTTCATTTTTTAAGAATGCAGTTTATATATTATTATATCAGAGAAGAAAAAATGCAGCCGGTGTATCACAATGCAGGAAAAAAATCAAATGTGCAGCATGTGCACACACACATACATTTCCTTGTGTACTCATCAGTTTATAAAACTAAAAAAAACACCTTTAAAATATAAAGGTATTCAAATTTAAACTGGAAATGGGAGCAATCAGAAAACTAAAACCATCCATATTGGTATTGATATTTACCATTTGGGATGGGGGACACAAGTGAAATAGATAAATGAAATATGAATGTTTTCAAAAGCTTATATTCGACTTCCCCCCACCCACCCACAGTGTGGATTCAAAGTGGCTCACAAAATCAATAATAACATAAACAGCAGGCAAGAATAAGAAATAAATTGCTTGAAAATAAACACATGGAAGTCCTGAAAGCTATGAAAAGAAATCAATAAAGGTTAGTTTGCAAATGGGAAGAGGGCAGTTGAATTGTCCCAAAAGAGTAGCCAGGAACAAGAGCCCAAAAACCTTTAGTAACAAACTGAGATTTGACATCTACATATTCACATTCCATATTTGCCTCATTAATATTTACGCTTAAGAGGTCATTAAGAGTTTTGGATTGGGGAGGGGCAGTATTGGATTTCCCCCTCTAATTAATCTTGACTGCTGGGATATGAGGTCAAAGTAGCAAACTGTGCCCTTGTCTTAATGATCAATGCTCAAACCCATAGGAGGCTTCTAATGAAGTCTATAAACAAAATCTTATGATGGAATAAATCTAATTGACTGCTATGGGGTTTGGACCTATCCACAGGCATTTAGGCAAACTTAGAACTTGCCTGGTCCAAAGCATTTTTCACTTCTAAAAGAGCAGTCTATGTGAAGCGCAAGTCTGTTCTGCTCCTCCTGCCACTGTTTCTAAATCTAGCTATACAAACAACAACAACAGTAATAGATCATTATAAAGCTCAAACTCAATGAAAGAAATATCATCAAGGCAATTAACACCTGGACAATTCTAACCATTAGAATAGATACAGAGCTGGAATAGTGGACTGGAGTCAAGCAGAAGTAAAAGTCCTGAATTTGAAGACCAGAAAAATAATGACAATGAATCTTTGATGAATATCTTATTCCACTTTGAATTTTTGTCCATATGGTTAATTTACTGCGTTTACTGGATTATGTTGACTTCTAATAAAATTATCAGTCAGTTCCCATTTCAGTTGAGGCTGAACACATTTTCTTTGGCCCTCCTTCCTTCCAATTTTTGACAAATCATTATAGCAATCAGATCTGAACCAGATTCTAAACTGGAATCAGAAATGCATATAAAGTTAATTTTGGTGAATTCCCATGATCATAAAAGCAAGGCTCTCTTTAATCCTTCCATTTTGAAGAAACTGTGGTTCTCCTCTTCCAAACCAGACAGCAGCAGACATTGAACAACAACAGAAACTAAGAAATTAGCCTAATCTATTATTAAAAGTTCTTGACAAGAATCAGTCATTTTTAGGATTATCAGGTCCCAGTTCTCTCAGCTGCAAGCCTCAAAGAAAACATTTTAGCATCAATTTATCTTAATAGCAAATTATAGAGAAAAATGAATGTGTGGTTATTTCACTCAGCAACACTTCAGAAGGGATTTATTTTGCACTTCATATGTTGGATTGTCAATGAGGCACAGACTTTTTCTCTTTTTCTGAACCTTGTTATGGCTGAAACTCTGAAATCTCACCTAGAGCAAGATTCTTCTTATAGTTTTTTAAAAAACAGACAAGCTTACAGGATATTGTGGTATGATATATTATCCAGCAAGAACTGAGTCTTTTTCCCCCTGAAGTTGAATAGAACTGGGTTTCATTTACACAAGATAGTAAAGTTATTAATATCCAGGGGGGGGGGACAAGCTCCATGAAACAGATTGTGACTGACTTGATTTATGGAGTCTTTTCACCCAACTTTAGATGAAATAGTTATTGTCCTGTACCAAGGCCATTTCACAAATGATCTTAAAGTTTAATGTATAAATTCAAAAGTGTGTGTTAAGAATGGGTGAGTGTCTCCATTTCAGAGTTTCACAGATCCTCACTTTTGCAAAACTCTGAAGCCCTATTTATCAAATTTGAAAATATTACTTTTTAAAAAAAAGTTGCTCTAATAGATTTAAATATTTTGTGCATTTCTCCAAACAAACATTTTGTTTGCAGTTTGCCTAAAATCCACAGATGATGCAAACAATTATCCCTGATAAAATGGAGGTGTGAACATTGTTTTAATGAATATATTCATTTTATCTAATGTAATATTTAATAGATGAAGTGCACTGTAACATTTGGAAATGTGCACATTCCAAATGGTAATTTTATTTGTGGTTCATATGGCTGATTTGTAATTGTGAAATTGGTTTAAGTTTTCAGTCAGCTATAAACTAAGCAAATAGTTTTCTCTTTTTAACATGGCACTTACCGGTATGTATACAGTATGTGTTTGTTTGCATATTCAGCATTACCCAATCTATATAGGGAAAATATAGCTCATGCAAACAAAACTTCATGCATACTTTGAACTCTACATGAATGTCTTCAGATAAGGCTCATGAATGTAATATCTATTCATTGTACCAAAATGACAGGTAAAATCTTACAGGCAAGAAAACTGTGTGGGAAGAAATAATTGGGTTGAAATGAAATCTCCATATAGTCAAAGATGACTTGATAAAATCTATATAAAACCCATGCTAACTGAACATCTTCAATCAAATGATTGGCTATAATATGCATATATTTATATATATTATATAATATATAATATAATAATAATGTAATAATCAGATGATTTCCTATATTGTAACTTGGCCTTTCTGGCCCTGATGTTCCTCAGATATGTGGAGCTTAAATTCCCATAAATATAAAACAGCATGAATTATTGGACTGTTGGAGAAGGAAAATCATTAAGTTTAGGAAGGTCACTGTAGCTTTATTATAAAGAGATTATGATGAAGCAGACAGGATGTAATCGATAGACCAAATTTTGTTTTGGAACTGCTTCTCTGGAACCTTTCATTAGTTCTCAAGCTGTGGAATAACCAAGCCACAACAGCACTTTGTAATAATAATTGTTATAAAGCAACCACACCTATAGTGTCACCCATCTTCTTCCCCCTATAGCTCTCAAATCAGTTCCAGATTTGTGAGTTCTTACTCACATTACGAAATGCCAGTCCTACAGAGGAAAAGTGATAATGAAATCACAAGAGAGAAAAGAGCAAGAGAAAGCCCTTTTCTGCGAGTGGAAAGATGCTCATGTGTTTTTCAGTATAATCTATAATTTAATATAACCTGATAACCATATCCAAAGGAATATCTAGTTTTTGTAGGTTGCTAGGAACGTTAGACATAGTTGAAAATACCAATGCTTGCCTTATATCAACCTTCTCTAACCTAGTGCTTTTCGTATGCATTGAGAATACAATTCCCAGAATTGTCAGCCATGCATACCAAATGCCATGAGCGATCCAGCTTGGGAGAGTCTACCTTATATCATCAAGCCATGAATGGTGCCCTTTTAGCTTATCCCCGATCTCCCAATTGAATGTTAGGAACACATATTAAAAGATTGATCTATTTTTCATCCTGCAATGTTAAGTAGTCCTGCTTAAGCATCAGCTAAATTCTGCGTGAAGTAAATGAAGATCCTATCTTAGTAAAACTTAAGTCCAAGTGATGCAGTAGTTAGAAAAGGGTGCAATTTGGGGGTGGGTGGGTTATGACAGAAATAAATCATTTTTCTTTTCTGTGCTGTGCTGTTGTTATTTTCCTTATGCTGCTCATTTGATCTGGAGGGGTAAAAATAGCAACTTTTTAAAGATGTATTTCAGTTTCCAAATGGATCTTTCTTTGTTTAGTTTTCAAAAAGCAAATGAGTTTTTGTAAATCGTAACTAAAAAGAATATTAGTATGAATCTCTACAGTGGAAAATTTTACAGCTGTGCTTTGATAGTAATAGGGAAATCTGTTAGGTTTGCTTTTGTACTGCACTTACTTTCATTTGTCTGCTTAAATTCTAACTTTTATGACCTCTCGCTTCTAGACTGACAAATAAGTGAAATAGGCATCTATCTGTACAGATTCCACAGGCAGGGCTGTACTTAGCTATCAACTTGCCTATTGCACTACAGTATTAAGGTTGAAGGACTTTAATACAAGGATACAAAGACCTCTGCCATGTTGATCAGTCATACATTCCTACATTTTTTTTATTCCATTCATAAATATTCAACTTCTGAACATTTTGTTTTGTACACAAAACAAAATACTTGCCAATTTCTGTATCACATTTTGACTGATTTATTTTCTGTTACTTCTATGCCAACTGACTCTTGATGTACATGTGTGTGTTCGGCCAGCCAATTATGTTAGATTAAAAGAGCCATCTTATGGAGATACTTTCCATGACAGGCATTATCAATTTGTTTTGACAAACAAAATAACAAGAATTCATCTGTCAACAAGAGCATAATTCAGTTCTTTATTCTGTGATGAAAAATTTGTAACTGGTTCCTTTGGACATTGCCAATATTGGAGGAAGGCTACCTAGAAAGGAAGGCTGAGCTAAGGAGAAATTCTAGGGAGATCATTTTATGTATAAAACTTGTGATCTGGAAAACTGCAGGATCAGATTTATGCTAGTGCAATTCAACTACCATCAGAACATCATATACATCTTTTTCAAACGTCTAATTCAGGAAAGAAAGCAGAAGCTCGATCTACTGCTGTCAATCTTCTCTGGTAAACTGTAATCTAGCACGCTTCTCAGCATTCATCAAGATTTTATTCAACATTGCTAAGAGAAAGCTGGTAAGCAGCATATAATTTTTTTTACATCCAGCTGTTATGCATTCACTCTTCTGAATCAGAGACATTATTTAAGAGTTTATTATATTTCCTTTTTATGATGAAAATCAGTAAAGCCAGGCTAAATTGCTGCATGCTTTTTTCACTGAATTAAATACCTTGGTTAAGAAAGCAGGAGAAATAAGAGGAAATACAATAAACAAGTCCAGTGTGATTTATTTATTTTATTTTATTTATTTATTTTGTCGAGCACATATTAGATTACATATACATATACATATATACATACATCATATATATGTATTATATATATTATGTATGTATATATGTATATATGTATATGATGTGTATCGTCATATGATACATACACCATCATATATACTGTGATCTCTATTCTTTCCAATGTCTCTCTTTTTCTTTCTCTCTTTCAAATATCTTTTTTTCTTTCTCTTTCAGACTCTTTCTCAATAGTTCCCATTGTCAGTCATGAATATGTAGCTCTATTTTGTGAAGCTACCACTAGAATATTTATTTGTAGTTGTATTATTATGAAGTTCTACTTAAAAGAAAGTTTTGTGGAAGATTCAGACCAATTCAAAGAATCCCAACTGAACAACTACAAGTTTTGATTACATTGAAGGATTAGATAAGTGAAGGCTTAGACCAGGTTAATGGTACACTGACCATTCTCCATGCTGGCTAAGAAATTCTGGGAGTTGAAGTCCATACATCTTAAAGTTGCTAAGATTGAGCAACATTGGATTAGACTATTCAGAAACCATAGATTACTTGTACAAATTGTCATATGATCTACAACTAACTCTCATTTGTTCTCTATAGCTCTTGTCATCCTAACAAGAAACTAGACCGGTGAAGAAACCCTTTATGCTGTAGGAAAGATTGATAAACATGAGACTAGAACTGCCACTTGAATTCAAAGCAATTATAATTCACAATAAAATGGGTGCTACTGCTCAGGAAAAGAATATGAAGAATTTCGAGGAAAGTCAAACTGATAATTGGGAAATACCAAGTGAAATTTGTTAAAAGTGAGGTTTCATTTTAGGTGGAAATGAATTCTCCTAAATTTAGCATGACTTATGCCCATGCTTTTGAAATCAATACTGAAGTTTTAATTTTTGTGCATGGCATTTTCTACCTTATCAGCAAGATAAACTCTATAAGTATGCTGATAGTTTATGATCATAATGTAGACCGTGACAACTATTGATTGAAATTATGAAATGCAGATGTGTCCTTCATAGTCCAATCTTAAGAATCTCTCATTAGGATTAACTCCTACTATATTCACTTGGATTTAAACCAGAGATATTTCATGGTATCAGACTGATGCATAAGCAATCTCTCACAATTTAACATTCCAGTAACAAAGTTTTCTGGATATTTTCACTCAGATATGCAATCACTTCTAGGGTAAACACTTCTCAATTTATTTCAAATTCTCATAAACTCAGATAAGGGATGATACCCTTATTTAAAAAGAAAAGCAAGCAAACCAACAAACAAAAAGAGCAAGTATCACCAGGTTGTGCTAACAATGGGCCACTGAAAGAATGGAAGTTTTGATTGTCTGTATAAGATCTGTGTAAACATTTAGAATGAATTGTAAAGAGCAGGGTAAGTGTTAACTTACATTATAAGAAGAACTGGATCTTTAGAATTGTTATCTTCAATGTTCAATTTTCCTCATACCTGCAATTGGCATTTCTACTGCTACAGCTCACCTGAAGTGATAGACTTTGGGGTAAGTTATGAAAGCCTTTCACATGGAGAAGAAAGAAAGAGTCTGAATCTTTTCTTTAAAAAAAAAAAATTCAGAATGCTCTCTAATCATATATTGGTGACTGATATTTCCTACGTAGGTATTTATACACAAATACAAAAATGCATATACAGTGCAATATTTTCACAGTGGACACAGGAATTGATGTTTATTTTGTGACTTCTGTGATATTGTGATCTATACGGGGCCTTGCTCATGTTATGAATTTTCCCTTCTCCCTAACCTCCTGTGAGCACTTCAATTCATGGATTTGATGGGCTGAGTAGATCTGTTGCACTTTGCTCTGTATCAAGTGATACCCACTGAATTACCTCTTTGACTTTTTTTCTTACGTGGTTCACTTTGTATATAAGTGTCATGTCAAAACTGTTTACAGGTTATTTTTTTGTGTACTTGTGGATTTAAAGAAAAAAGTTGAATGAACTCAAAACACCAACATTTTTTTGGGGGGGGAGAAGACAAAGTTTTAAAATGCATCAATTATACTGGAAGGTGTTTAAAAATGAATGTTTTAATGCAGTATAGATTTCATTCAATATGGTCTCACATGAATGCATGTACTTACATGTTGTCAGTCTCCCCGGTGAGGTTACTTGGCAATATTCTGCAGTGTGTGAATAGAAAATATACATAAAAAACTGCTGTGACTCTGACAAATATAACAGTCATTGTTTTTATTTTAAATTGTATTAAGTAAAAAAAAAAGAATGTGGATTTTGACTTTTGTATTTCCCTGCCACTGACAAAACCTTGAGTGAAAAAAGTTCCACAAAGTACATTATATATTCTACTTCCACAAAGGAAGTAGAATATATAATGTACTAGACCATTAACTTGATACATTTTCTAGTTATAACCACAAACTGATGTAAAATGTTCTTCCACCAGTGAGGGAGAAATGCTATTTTCTCTTGAATCACTCAATATGGAAAAAGCCACCAATGAGCTATTAAAAAGTGACACTATTGCTGCTATGGTACTGTATTGACAGCAACAATGTTATGAAACTAGAGAACTACAAGTTGTTGTACAACTACTGGCCATGTATTTCATTACTGGAACAAAGATCATCTCATGTATCTTCTGAAAGGACATCTCAGTGATGTGTTTCTTCAGATTTTTGCTCTCAGAGAAAGATCTGATGAACATATTCACAGAGTAACTACCACTGAATGGTTTTGAATGCAGCTGAACAACCAACCATTTCTTTTAGTTGAAAGACTATGTTCTGATTGTAGCCACACTTGCATAGATACAAGTTCTGCAAATCGGATCTACTTTTAAATGAACATAATTCAATTTATATCTCATATCCAACTGTTACTATGTCTCTTTGTTTACTCACATATACCAGTATGTATATAAATCCCTAAAGTCAATGTTGGGGATACACTTGTGTATTGGTATATGTGAGTAAAGGAGGAGACATAGGAATAATTGAGGATCTCTGATAAAGAGCTGTGGTGCTCAATGGAAGGTTTAGAGTAATTAAACACATTGTTTATTACTAAAATACATTATTCAGATTATTTAAGTAACAAATAAGTTAGACCAGGATATATTTTTTCCTAAAGTAAAAGAGTTGGAAAAGATCAGCCTCATAGGAACATATTGATGGAAAAAGGAGACGTAAGAGTGATATTTAATGGACACCTTGAAAGTTGAATTGTATTAGCGAGTAAATGAAACTCATATTTAGTTCAGAAAGAAAAGAGAATGAAAGAGAATAGGAATAGGGTAAGAAGGGTAATAGAAAGGGATCCTTCAGATGTCTGCTATAAATCAAGATGTTCTTTATTACTTCTTGATTAAATCTCCTATGGTTTCATTATTGCTGTTTTTTCAACATTAAAGTTGGACTTGTTATCCAAGATTATTAGGAAAAAAGTTATGATAAGGAAACTAAAATGAGATTTATCTCTTGGTGGTTTCTTTGGCTTCTGTAGGCCAATAAAAGAAAACCATGACTTTCTGCAAAGAAAATCAAAGAACTGAATGGAAGAAAGCAAATCTAATTGCATCAAGCAATAGATAGGATCTGATTATTCTTTTTGAAGATTGAGTTAGATGACTATAACTCCACAAAATAAAGAAGAGGAAATAGATCTATAGAACTAATATGCTTTCTGTTTCTTTCCACTGTGGGTCATAAATTAAGGGTAGGTGCAAAAGGGTTTCTAATGAGGTGAACCATACAGTACTACATACAGTACAGTTCCAAACTATGTTGAATATGGATGGGTTTCTTTGGGTTTTCTGCGCAATGGCTTTCCTGGCAAGATTTTAGAGAAGCAAATCAATAGATAATTCTTGGGTAATTTGATTGTGTTTACAACTGAGTGGAGAGTAATGAATGTCCAAGACCTTCATTATTATATCACACTGCACTAGCTTTCTCTTCTTACATAGATTTCTTACCCTGCTAACTAAACCTCCACTGTATATATTATAAAAACATCTTGAAGTTAGATTGCTAAGGAAATATTCAAACATGACAGCAATATTTATTCACTTGATGAAAAAGGATAGACTTGGAAGGGCTTCAAGGGGTCAAACCCAAACCAAATCCTCTTGCTAAATCTAATGATTTTTTAAAAATCCAGTTGGTAGTGATAAACTTCACTTTGGCATGCCAGAAGAGATCGATCATACTGTCGATCTACTCAAATTGACTCCTTCGTTTCATTTGTACTGTGCAGCCTATGCACGCTTGTTAGAGAGCACTTCAACTGCAAACACTTTCATTTTCACAGGACATCATAATTTCAATTTAGTGCTTAGCTTTTCTGAAACACGTATTGCTGCACTAGACTGGAAGTCACAGCTCCTGCAGGCAGGTTTGCACAGCTGAAAAGGGAAGCTCAGTGAATTTTTTAAAGGCAGGAAGTCCTTTGCATTGCATTGTTTCTGCAGGCTGTAGTTTGAATACTGAACACTGTTATTTATTACCACAAAAATGTTATTGCCAAAAATCATATTAAAGAGACGAACTACCTTCCCCTTTGTTATTTCCAAGGGGAAGAGTGCTGTTGCCAAAAGAATGTGAATCAAGGCTAAAAAAAAAAAGGAAAAAAAGAGCATTCTGAGAAATGTGATCATAATTTTAAATCCAATTTGACACAAAATTCAGGCTATTAGGTGGATTAGAATTGAATGCCACAAGGAACAACAAGGGACCAGTACTGTAATATGAAATGAAAATATATGGAGTAAGTTACTTGCTGTTGTTTGTTTTCCTTCAATATCTGATACAATTCACTAGGACTGTCATTTAAACCTTTTCAGTTGATATCTATCTTTCAGATGATTACTGTGCTTATTTTATTCAATTAAAATGTCCACGTTGCCAAAAGCTCAATATAGCCTTTCAATATCTTAAAGCTATGAAATTAAAACACATTTTCTCTTGTAAGAGAGAGAAATGATGACTTAATAAAGAAAGGTTACCCTGTATTGTTAGGCAAAAAAAAACTGTCTTCATTTTTTAAAAGAAATCAATATATGAACATAAAATGGGAAATAAAAGCCATGCACTACAAACAAACTCAGTTCCAATCAATACTCTTCTAATAATCAGATTTAGGTTAGATAGAAATAAGAAGGGGGATCATCCACAAATACAAATTAATTAGGGCAGGCCCGTTAGGCAATAAAACCAGATTCAAATCTATATTACTATAATATATTTATTAAATCAGTTTCAGGATATAAAACAGTGTTTGAAACTTGTCATATGAAAATATGAGTTTGCTTGGCCTTTATTGCCTATGCTTTCAGTTTAAGATTTATCCATGGATCCACCAGCAGTTATACAGTTAGATTTTTAATCTTTAGTTGTGATTTCATAGATAGGAAAAACTGAAATAATTGAGTTATATTTACTGGATATCTCTGTTGTTTTTACTTCCTGGACCCATAAAGGAATTGAAGTACAACTATATATTCACAGTTTCCCAAATTTGATGACTCATTTCACCAATTTAGAAACAATTTGCATATTGGGGGAAAATCTGTGCAGCTATTACCAATAGAGGAACAGTGCAAATTGCGTTATGTTAGGGAAATGTATTTGGATCATTGCGTACATTAGGTAAATGCATATGAAAATGAATATTCTAAAAGAAACTAACATGCGAATAATTCATTCATCCATCCACCGATTCATTCATTCAATTTATACGGCTGCCCACTTACAAATGCAACTGTGAATTTTCATAGCAATATCTAAAAGATAAACCAATATAACAACCAGACATTTAAAAAAAACTTACACTTTGGCCACCAGTGAAGAATCTTAAGTTGGTTGTTCAGTCATTGAGCAGCGAAACATATCCAAGGAAGATTAAAAACCAATGAATTGGGCAAAAATCAACCGTGATTCATCATAATTGAAATTACAATGAGGTTGGCAATTTATTGCAAGGCTTTAGGATTCCTTCCTTGGACATTTGTAGCTGAACTTATCAACCCTTATCATTTTGACCCTCAGTCCTCTCAAATGTGAAATGAATCCCTGGCTACTAAAAAATCATCTAACTGTAGTGCCAAAATTATCTTCGTCCCTTCGCTAATTGCATATGTGTTCCTCATGATCTTTTATACTCCTGTGGCTCAACGAATTAACTGCAGTAATTCCAATCTTGCTAGTGCCCATAGCACTATTAGCTTCTATCAAACCAAACAAAGTTATCATGTTGATTAAAAGCCAGTCAACCAATGTCTGTCTTCCCCACACACACACACAAATACACAAGCAACATCACAAACAGTGAGGGTACACCTGCACATAGGCATCATATTGAAGCCTCAGAAATGACAATTTTATTCTGTTTAAAGAAGAGGTTTGGCCATGTTGAAGAAGCAGAGGGCTGAGAGGCTTTCAAAAGGACCCCAGAAATACTAAAGACATCTTATGATGGTATACTAAATGTCTTGTATCTCTAGGGAGAAGGGAGGAAGGGAGAAAGATACAATAATGTCCTAAGAGTAAATGCCAGGGGAATGGATTCTTTCCCCATTCATCAAACTTTCTGTCTAAAGCAAATGTGTCCAGGAAGCAACAGGTAAATTTTAAATATTGGAGCAGCATCAAGTGAACTCGGGAATGGCAGTTCCAGGATAAATGGAGGGCACAGAAGAGAACCAATGAAGTGATGGACAATGGCAAAGTGCTGGACCTTGACCAAAGAATGGATGGCATTAATACCAAGTCAGTTTAAAATTCACTAGCCAATAAAGTGCCAGTCATAATCATGCAAACAGTAGTGGGAGCGGGGAATAAAATTTATCCAGGAATCACAATTTATGGCTCAAAGCCTAGTAAACCTGTCCCCCCTCCTATTGCAACAGAAGCCAAATCAGTTGGAGGTATGTATCTGCAGCTTCCAAACAACTAATAGGGGCACCTCAATTTTCCATAAAACAAAACAAAAACAAAAAGCAAAGCAAAACAAAATGTCTGTACAAGCTATTGAAACAGCCAAGGAGTTATTTGGACACAAAAATGTGCATTACATGTGAAAAGAAGGCAAATGTTTGAATAGCATCCATTGTGCTCATAATTTGTCATTATTTGACTTATTCTGTTTTTCTCTAGAGATCCTAAAAATTCAAATCATATAGTGAGCTGGCTAGATGAACATTTTTAGCTGTAGCATTAAATTATAAAACATTAAGTTAAGTTCATATAAGAACTCAACATTTCTCTGAAACTAGCAATCTCTTTCAAGCTTCTGCAGATGGTTTACTTCACAGGGTACTTGATATGGGACAAATTTATCTTGATTGGCTGCATTAATAACATGATTGACATACACAGAAATCAATTCATTTACTGGTGAGTAGTAAGAAGACACATACAGTATAAGACACACAGAATCAGTATGTGTGAAGGCATGCAAGAGCTACAAAATGTACACAGGAGAGCAAGATCTTGTCTGAGAATTGCATGACCAATTCAATCCAAAATGAAGATGGGTTCATAAACATAGGCATAATCTGTAACAGCCCAGAAATCCAACTGCTAAGGAAATTAGTTAGTCAGTCCAGACTGAACAGCCAAGAACACAAATTAACAAATCTGAGGTCAGTCATTCTTCCGAACAAGATATTGTGGCTGTAGGCAGTGGCTCCAATATAGCCCAAACAGGCATTTGCACCCTTGCTTCTCAAGAAGCCAAGTAGATCTTTTCTGTTCAGTCCTCTGGAGTTCCCAACATTTCCTCACACTGGGTGGTCTTTCAGGACCAGGATGTTTGCTGGCTAACTTCTTCTGCTCCCACATCTTCTCTTGTTGATTGCTAGCTGGGTCAGCCTCAGAAATCTGCTTGTTCACTGAAATCTAGAACCAATAACCTGCTAAGTCAGGAACCTCAGCCTTTAACACCCCTGAATCAAATAAGATTATCATATCACCTTGTGTTGAGAGCCAGTCTGCTCCATAGAAGGGGCTTGTCCATGAAGAAACCTTGATTTCTACAATTGGACATTGTAATGCATGAGGCATCCCTCCCTCTCAGGGCCAGAAGCAGTCTGTTTTTACATGTATTGTGCAGGAAGATTCTAGTTGGAACAAGTGCTCCAAAATTACCCAGATACCAACCCATAGAGGCTTTATAAATGTTATAGATGTTGCAGATGTCTTGAGGATCTTGCAGCTCCATACATGCATACTCTAGGTATAGCCTAACAGCCATGATGACACAGTGGTTAGAATGCAGTATTACAGGCTCATACTGGCCACTGCCAGCAGTTTGATCCTGACCAGTGCAAGGTTGACTCAGACTTACACCATTCTGAGGTTGGTAAAATGACGGCCAAATTGTTGGGGGCAATATACTGACTCTGTAAACCACTTAGAGAGGGCTATAAAGCACTGTGAAGTGGTATATAAGTATATTGCTATTGCTAGCAGAAATTATTCTGATGTGCTGCCTTGTAGCAATATTTAGCAAAATCAAAGGTTGCACTTCCTCTTCCAGCATGTCATCTGCATTAGTTACATGGAAGCTGACACATGCTATTTTCCAACACAAGATCAGACCTGTAAATCTCCATGCAGCAGAAACAATTCTCAGCCTTCTTCTGCTCTCTACACCATTTCCAACCTCAGTTATATAACAAAGCAGAAACCTTTATAATGATAATCTGCACAGAACCAGCAATTTGACAAAATGTAACATTTTCAAAGTCCATAAATGTTCTTCTGGGTCACTCTTAACAGTCACTTCCATATTCTGTCCGTCTTGCCAAAGAAATGACAGGCTGATACTAAATCAGAGCATGTTTCTGAATTGTGTTTCAGTCTTCAGTTCCAGGTTGTCTTGCAGAAATATATGGAATATCCAGCTTACCTCTGCCCACAGATAAATAAATGCTCCATATTAAGCTTGATTACTTTTAAGTATTCTTTTGAGTTATTCATATTTTCTTCTAAGTAAATAAATGAATAAACAGATTCTTCTTCATACACACATGAATTGCATTCTAGAGCTATTACTAAACATACCAAACACTTGTTTAAGTCATTGTCACAATCATAGAACTCTATTATAAAATATCATTGTTGCCTGTTCTTGATAATGAAGAAGCTGATAGTCGAACGAGACAGCCAGGAAACTCTAAACAAACCCTGATCGCTGATTGGCTGGCTGAATTTCATGGGAGTGTGGTGCGCAATATTTAAAGGTGATGGGGAGCGCTCATCAAGCAGCTTTGATGCAATTAATTAATACATGCTTGTCAGTCCGTGCCGGAGAGAAAAGCAAAGGCTTAATCTTTGACCAGTGTGAAGCTCTTTATTCTTCCACTCTACTGGAACCTGCCAGAGAGTCAAAGCTCCTTTCTACTTAAATCAAGATGGCTGAGGGCACTGATCCTGGACTGGCAGTGGCTGACCTGGAAGAGTCGGTAGCTACCACGGAGAATGTAATGGAAGTATTGCCCAGTACATCTGTGGAAGGGGATTTGGTGGTTAGACCAAAGGAGCATTTAACAGTTATACCTCCAATGGAAGTCCCTTCTGACCATGGCCATGGACTAGTTGGTGACTGGAGAGTGAGCTCTTTGGGGACTGGCAGGCCATCCCTCCATCAGGGGCCACAGTTGATCCCCTCAGGTACTCATTTTGCTCAGTGTCGTGAATGCAGGATATCTGAGGATAATTGGAGCTAGTCAACAGGTTCACAGACATTAAAAGTTGTACAAGAAATGTATGGGGCCATTGGTTTTCAGAATCAAGACCAAGGAAGGGGCTGGAAGACTACTGAGGCTGGGGGTTGTATGGCACATGGGGTGACTAGTTGGGTTCTGTCAGGTATTGCTCTGGGTCCATATGAATGTCAGGGAAGGCCGGTCAGAGAAGGGCCTTGAACAACAACAGAAATGGTTAGTGGCCCGCAGCTCAGATATGAGGAAGCAGAGGGAGGAACAACCCCTGTCTTCAGCACCCACAGACCAATGGCCAGCACTGGCTATGGAACACCATTTATGGGACATTGAGATCCACCTGCTTTAAAGATATCCTTTGATGGGAGTCCTGAAAAAGTGGCTATTTTCCTGGGACAAGTGTTGAATCATACGGACCATTATGGCCATATGTACATGTCCCAATGGTATGAAATTATGGCGGTGGCTTCAACTATGAAAGGAGAGGCATCAGATTGTGTGGCAGACATCTATGAGGAGCACACCACATAATTAGGAGACATGGGGTTGTTCCTGGTGGCTGTCAGAGAATGATTTGAGAACCATACTGAAATGCAACAGGCAGAGGGAGAGTTATTGGCTACCATGTAGAGGGGACGTGCAATGACAGAATACATATGGGAATACCGTAGACTGGCTGGTAAATTGAGACAATGGTCAGAGAGACTGTTGTTTACCATTTTAAGGCTGGACTGGATGGACCATTGAGAAAGGCATGTATGTGTCGGGGATTGCCACATCAGCTGATAGAGTGGTTCCAAGTGGCTATGGATCTGGATGTGGAATTTAGGGACAACTGACCAAAACAAGGCTGGGTTATGGGACCTCAAAGAAGTCTGATTTGGTCTACATGGTTTCCTGCTCCCTGGGCATCCATTGCTGCACACCGACCAGCAGCAACAATGCCACCAATAAATGCGCCACTCACAACTCTGGGATGTAGACCATCGCTAATATGCTTCTGTTGTGGGAAGCCGGGAAGCTGGTGGCAGAATGTTCTGAAATATGATCTAGGATGCCTATGAACAAATCCATTCCCCAAAAGACTACTGCGAGGAAGAGCACAAGACCGGGTGGTGAGAAATTACGGATGACCTACCAACCCAAGCCAATAACACCGAGGACCGAGAGACCTGAAATAACCAAGGTGAAAACCCCTAGAGGCAGTGAGGATGAGGGAGAGGCGGACCCGATGGTAACTGCTCCGGTAAAACCAAAAACATTGATAGATTCTGGGTGTACCCGATGTTTGCTGAATGCAACAGTCGCAAAGGAAATGTGAGTAGGGACAAAGAAATAGAAACAACTGATCAGATTTGAACAAATGGATGGCTTATTACTGGGGGGACAACCTGCAACACATATTATGGAATGCATGGCTCTAGAGATAGGCGAGTACCAAGAGACTATATGTTTTGTAATAGTCCCGGGTATAACAGAGGAAGTCGTATTAGGATTGGCTTGGTTGGATTAATGGGGCCCCACAATATGGTGGGGTGGTGGTTCAGAAATATCTGGATAGGTTTGGGTCTGAGTCCCCCACCTCATGAGGAGTCATCATATAATTTACTGAAAGCCATGGTGGAGGCAGCTTATATTTCGGTATATGCTGACCTACATGAAGTCTTTAGTGAAAAAGAATTGGACATCCTGCCTCCCCATCGGAGGACTGACTGTGTTGTGGAAATTATTCCTGAGGTCACCCTGCCCAAGCCCAGAATGTATGCCATGACTCCTCCAGAGCTGAAAGAAATATGGTCCTATATAGAAAAGAACCTAAAAAGTGATTTCATCAAACCGGCTAGATCAAGGGTGGCAGGACCAGTGTTATTTCGGGGGGGAGAGGGGGGAGAGATGGTGGCCTAAGTTTGTGTGTGGATTTCCAGGGTATTAACATCATATGTTCCATATGCATGGAACATCTCTACCCCTTACCACTGATGGCGGATATGATGTCATGTTTGGGGGAGGGACAAGTGTTTATGAAACTTGACCTTAGGGAGGCACATTATAGGGTACGAATAAAAGCTGGTGATGAGTGGAAGACAACATTCAATTGCCTGATAGGTAGCTATTAATTCTGTGTAATGGCCACTCCTGGAGTATTGGGTCTTTTCCAACTACTACTTGTCCACAGCAAATTCAAAGAAGAGTTTTTGGTAGTTATATTATGCACAGCTAAAACCATGGTTATCTAGCTGGCTGATCATTATATATTTCATATATATATATGAAATTTCAAGCTATAGTAGGCAAAAAGGTAACAATTTACAACATATTTAAATTTAGTGCAAGTGTTTCCATTGCTTTCTGGTTTGCTGACAAATTGAAAACAAGCTTCTTCACTGTAAATGTCATATGTTTCATAACAGAACTACTGAACCATCGAAGAAATGGCAATGACTAAAGTAAAAAAACATGTGGGTGAAAAATGTGTAATAAATTTTTCTTTCAAATTTCCATTTTAAATATTTTTGTATGATGAGACATTGTTCTGCTTGAAATAGCACAACTCAGTTTAGCAAGTAAATGTAAATATAACCATGGTCCAAAAAGGATCCAAGATTACCATGATGTCATGTGACTACCTTTTTGCACACAGTTAATTCTTGGAATTCATTGATGTCTTGATTTATGGTTGTCACCAAAGAATGGTGGACATGTAAGATTGGATATTTTTTCCACCTGGAAATAATTTCATGTGTAACTTTTATTAAACTTCCCAAAGTTTATTTGTAGATATGTATATATACATATAAGGGGACACAGTGACTAAGATACTGAGGTTGTCAATCAGAAAGGTCAGCAGTTCAGCAATTTGAATCCTTAGCGCTGCATTACAGAGTGAGTCCTGTTACTTGCTTCAGCTTCTGCCAACCTAGCAGTTCAAAAGCACGTAAAAATGCAAGTAGAAAAATAGGGTCCACTTTGGTTGGAAGGTAACAGCGCTCCATGCGCCTTTGGCGTTCAATCATGCCGGCCACATGACC
>JANHFT010010742.1:187732-199591 GCA_032467955.1 Pseudoxenodon macrops | reverse complement strand
TGTGTAGCTTTTGTGTTATTTTTGTGCAAAGTGTGATAGTTGGTTTTTGAGCTCTTTGTGGCTCTGTGAGGTTCATGTTTCTTGTGGCAGGAGCCATTTTGTGCACTTTTGCACTGTGTGTGAGTCCGTTGTGTGGCTTTTGCGTTGTTTGTGTGTGAAGTGTGAAAATTGGCTTTTGAGCTCACCCAGTCACATGACCACCAAGCCACACCCACAAAAATTGGTAGGGAAAATTTTTAGATTTCACCACTGGTCTGTGTCTCTATGTGTGTTTTACAAAACCTTCCAAGGTAAAGGAATAAACAGTCAGAAATATGCTGCAGACTAGCCCTTGGTAGGCCACTCATGAAAACCTTGGAAAAGATATTCAAATGCCAAGATGGATCTAATTCTACAAATATTAGAACCATGCAATATTCTCTACAGCACAGTATGGAAACAAAAGTGGGACTTCCAAAAGGTAAGATAGGAAGCATATCGACCAACGTAGGTCAATATCCAACTTCGATGTTGAAGAAAACTCCTGAGAAATACCAAGGAGAGCCAAGAAAACAAACCAATGGATCACCCAACAAATCAACCTTAGAGATCTCACTCGAGGCACAAAGGACCAGGATCGCAGGATCCTTCTTCAGTCACATGATGTGAAGATCCAAATCTCTGGAGAAGGTGCTTATGCTGGGAAAAGTGAAAAAGAAAGAGGAGAAGAAGAAGATGATGACTAGCAGCAAGATGAAAGGATTGGGTTGCAGTAGCGATGAGTGTTTTGTTGGGAGGGCCTAAAAGGATATAGATTGTCACGAAGAAAATATTTCTATGTGGTTGCTAGGAGTAAAAAAATAAAAAATGACTTGACGGCATGTGTTCAATCAAATATAATGTACAGGTAGTCCTCAACTTACAACGGTTTGTTTAGTAGCCGTTTAAAGTTACAGCAGCACTGAAAAAAGGGACTTATGACCGTTTTTCACTCTTACGACTGCTGCAGCATCCCTCTGGTCACATGATCAAAATTCCGATGCTTGGCAACTGGCTCATAGTTACGACAGTTGCAGTGTCTTAGGGTCATATGATCAACCTCTGCGACCTTTTCACAAACAAAGTCAACGGGGAAGCTAAGATTCACTTCACAAGCATGTTACTAACCTAACTGCAGTGATTCACTCAACAACTGTAGCCAGAAAGGACACAAAACAGGGCAAGACTCACTTAACAACTGTCTTGCTGAGCAATGGACATTTTGAGCTCGGTTGTGGTCGTAAATTGAAGACTACCTGTATACGGTTGCTAGGAATAAAAAATGGCTTGAAGTCACACCTTCAATCAAGCATATTATATACTACTCAGAGAACATGCAGCCTTCAGCCTTCCTGGTCCCGATGCATTTGGGTTCCAGAATCCCTGCTTTGGAAGACTTGCAGTTGGTGCTGCCAGATCTGGGCAACTGAAATCCAAAGGACTGCTAGATGGTACCCAAGGAGACACGTTTACTCTATCGCCTTGCTGCCATCTGGAGGGTACAGGGTCCTGACAGCTCCAGACGATAGCACCCAACATCTGAAGATGTATGGATTGCAGGGAGCAAGCTGGGTTACTTGATTAATTAATTCCCCCAAAAAGAGCAGGAGGGGGAATTAACAGAAAAATAAAGTTGGAAGGTACCTTGGAGGTCTTCTAGTCTGACCCCTTGCTGAAGCAGGAAACCCTATTCAGACTAATGGTTATACAATCTCTTCTTAAAAAATTTCCCAGTGTTGGAGCATTCACAACTTCTGGAGGCAAGTAGTTCCACTAATTAAGTGTTCTGCCAGGAAATTTCTCCTTAATTCTAAGTTGCTTCTCTCCTTGATTAGTTTCCACCCATTGCTTCTTGTCCTGCCCTCAGGTGCTTTGGATAACAGCTTTACTCCCTCTTCTTTGTGGCAGCTCCTGAGATATTGGAACACTAGTCCTTCTTTTCATCAAAGTAGACATACCCAGTTCCTGCAACTGTTCTTCGTACTGTGTTACCCTGTCTCATATTTTTTGAACCCCAAAATAAGCACTTGGCCTTATTTTCTGGGAGGTGTTATTATTTTGGGACACATGGACCAAGACGGGCCTCCTCTTGGTCTGACTCTCCCTAACCCTAACCAGAGGAAATGGGGACCGGCTGTGCATGCATTTAAATATTTTCAGGGGAGGGCTTATTTTTGGGGAAGGGCTTATTTTTGGGTGAGGGTTTATATTCGGGGGAAGGGCTTATTATTTGGAGAGGTCTTATTTTCGGAGAAACATGGTATGTTTTAGCCTCCAGTCCCCTAATCATCTTTATTGCTCTTCCCTGCACTCTTTCTGGAGTTTCAACATCTTACACCTCATGAAGGCTTCTTCTTTCTGATAGAGTGACACCAAGCAGTTGGATTTAAGGGGAAAGTCAAGGTTTTTGAACACCTCCCTTTTAGCCGCTTTTGTTTCTCACCTGTTTAAAAGGAGGACATGAAAGATTCAACAGAGTCCGTAGTTTCTGTCTTTCAGTGGTGGCTGCTTCCTTCCATGATTCACGGCATCCTTACATGGAACCTGACCTTAACACCTGTCTGCAAAAGTGGGCTGAAAAGGAAATTATTCCGGGTCATTTTTATTCAAATATTAAAATACAGTATTGCATTCCCACCTTAAATATGAGATGATGTGGCTTCCCAAATCAAGGTTAAGTACTTCCATCAACTGCTTTGGACAACTGGAGCCATGAAATCAATATTTGTTAAACTAATACGAAACATGATGGGAGGGGGGTGAGAAATGGCATATAAGGAAAGCACAGGTAGACGTTTTCCAATTAAAAAGACGTGTCTCTTTGTATTAGTTGAGCATCGTCATTATCACCATTATCACCTCTCCTGCTACGTTTCAACTTTCTCTCCCAGTTGTTGACAATGTAAGTGCGCCGCTCTATTCAGGAGGACAAACCTCTGGAAGGTCAAATAGGTTAGAAAGGAGCAGCAGAAAAAGAGAGAGCACTTTGGTAAATTTCTGCCGGTCCTTCAGAATTGATTATTCTGTGTCACGTGGGGTATCCTAGTCCAGTTGTGCCCGGTTGCATGCAGCTGTAGCTTTCTCCCCCCCAACCAAGTTAAATTGAGGGGTTTGAAACTGAAATAATACCTGGCAGCATATCCTAGGTAACAATCACACACACACACACACACACACACACACACTTTGAATAATATGTACAAAACAGATGTCAGGGTTCCTCTGATTTCCAATTGGTACCCAAAAGGGCCAGTAGAAGTCAGATCCAGGAAACAAATGTAGGCTGGATAACTTCAGGCTGCAGTGAAGAAATTAAGTTTTTAGCCTATTGTATTATGTAAGAAGGGAAGCGGTGGCTCGGTGGCTAAGACGCTGAGCTTGTCGATCAGAAAGGTTGGCAGTTCGGCGGTTCGAATCCCTAGCGCCGCATAACGGAGTGAGCTCCCGTTACTTATCCCAGCTTCTGCCAACCTAGCAGTTCGAAAGCACGTAAAAATGAAAGTAGAAAAATAGGGTCCACTTTGGTTGGAAGGTAACAGCGCTCCATGCGCCTTTGCCGTTCAATCATGCCGGCCACATGACCACAGAGACATATTTAGACAGTGCTGGATCTTCGGCTTTGAAACAGAGATGAGCACTGCCCCCTAGAGTCAGGAACGACTAACACGTATGTGCGAGGGGAATCTTTAACTTTATATATACATATACATACACACATATATATGCATATTCACTTCAAAATTGAGTATGCATTTGGCAAAATTATTTACAAAACAACATACACTTAGAAATATGGAGAATATTTGGAAATACTGCACGGCATTAGGCACAGTTGCATACAATTATTCTTAGTCTTTCAGATATTCCCATTGTTAGATTTGTAGCTACATTAATATATAATATATAATATATATATATATATGAAGGATACAACTTTTTCCAGTTTTCTCTTCTGTTTCCCAACCCTCTAAATTGGAGCAATATATAAAAATGGTAAGTGGCATAAGCAAAACTAGCAAAAAGAAAAGATGACATTGGTTCAAGAAGGACAGAGCATTTACAATACTTGAAGATGGGATTGCCTCAGCTCCTCATAGATAAGATAGAAATTCATTTTACAACAACAATTTATGAAATTTATTTTCAATTGTGAACATAAGAGAATAAAGAGAATAAAATCAACTTTGCAAAGATATTTATGATACAGAAACACAAGTAGTACAATTATATGTAATTTCCATGTTCAGGTGTGTTTCTTCTTAGCACAACTTCCTCCCAATACAGCATATTCCTAATGCTTTTCTGTAGTTGCAATCTTCACACTTCTAGAGATAAAAAGATTGGAAAAATTGGCTTGGCATATAACAATGAAAATTCTAAAGCTAGTTACAATCAGTCAAAAGTTTCCATTAGCTGCCTAAACAGTGAAGGATCAAACAGATTATATTTGAAGTAATGTGCCAAATCATATACGTATATAATCTGCAAGTATTAATGGGTACAGATAACATCTTTAAAATTCATTGGATCAAATAAAATACAGTTTAATTTAACTTCATCGGTATGACAGCTAGACTTCAAGATAAGTTTGTAAAAAATGGCACCATCAAAGAATCATTACAATAATTGAAAATATTAATTCTCTAAACATTCATCTGGGTTATACATTTTAGATGACAAATGAATGTATTATCAAAGAGAATGTAAAATGATAGGATTTGATTATTAGCAGCCTAATCCTAACCTTCTTTTTTAGAAGTTTCCTGCCTTTGATGAATAGATCTTACATTTCGTTGGTTCCTCCAGAAAAAGTGACTCTAAGAGGACCAGAAAGGAGTGAAACAAGGAAAGATAAAATCCATGCAATCAGGATAGAAAATGTACTGTAAATGTCCAGCAGAGAGGTGTGATTTATTTTCTAGGCCTTGTCTGGGCACATAAGGAAATTGAAATTGGCTTTTCTGGATCCTTCCCTTGATTCAACATCCTGTTTTTCTCAATTGGCAGAAAAGTGATAAAAAGAGAAATTTCAGCTGCTACAATAAGGAGATCGCAAATGATAGACCATTTTCTCTATTCATGAATCTCCCTTCCCACCTCAGAGACACATTTTCAATATTCTGTAGCCCCTGGGAAGGCCTACTAACAACAAAGGACTACATATAAAATATAGCTTTTAGAAACTTAAATATTAAACAGTTTTGAGCGTACTAGATAGTAAAGGTACGTTTCACTTTTAAAACAATTCCTGTTCTTCTCATGGGAATTTTCTGGTGCAGTTCAATTCAGAATGATTTGTGATGGATATTGCAAAACCAGCATGGCAAAAAGAATGAGTGTTGGTTTCAAAATAAGAGCAGAAACTGAGAGCTCCCATGCTAGACTGACATAAACAGCATCTTGAATTCTCTTGTTGATTATGTTTTTACCATGTCATTGCATTTCTTATTGCATTATTACTTGCATTATGGCATCTTCAGTTAGGTATGCATTTCAGAATGAATCCATCACAATGAGTTTGGCTTAGTAGCAGAGAACATACTTGCCAACAGGCAGGTGGGTGGGCAGGCAGGAAAGAAGGCAGGCAAGCAGGCAGGAAGGAAGGAAGGAAGGAAAAGGGAGAGAGGGAGGGAGAGGAAAGGAGATAGGGCTGAACTAGATAAACTAATTGTGTGCCTGAATGCTACGTCCTATCTTCCAGAGGGAAGTGTTTAACTCCCTGCATAGTAATTCAGCAAAAATTGTTCATAATATCTTTCTTTATGCAACGAGTACAAAAATGATGATCATAACAATGCTAATAGGAGCCCATATTTAGATCTGTGTTTTTTTTTTAATACAATCCAAATCAGGCAAATGGCTAGCAGCATCCACTGGAATGTTTTCTTGTATATGAACTTTCGCTTTCTCCCATAAACGCAAGGCTATTCACCAACAGCTGTTGCTTTCTTACTCCGTGACCAGTAATCTATATATATAGCTCAACAGATGGGTGATCAATGTGGGACACTGGACCTTTTATGCAGCTGCTGAGACTCCTTTATTTTTTCACTGGTCAATCAGCTTAATCATGGAGAAAAATAACAGAAGGTAATTGTCCCCATCAGCAAAACTTAAAAACAGAAAAATAAATGAAGCTGCCACGCATTTAGATTTTGTTTAAGACAGGTGCATTGGAAAGAGAGGTGATTGCAAAAAGAAATGAAAATACCAACATTAATTGTTAGATTTCTCCCCTTTTTGCATTTGTTCTTTTATATTACAAATGGGGAATAAAGAAAGGCCAGCTGAAATTATAAAAGAATCACATTACCCATTCCATTGCACTGTATCTCCCCTGTTGCAGGGCCATCTTTTCCCAGGTACACAACCCATCAAAATGGGGACAGAGGGTGTGTCCTTCTCTTAAGTAGGTCCATCCACTGGCACCAATAAGGAAGGCCTTTTTAGAGGAGGCTCCCTAGAACCGTGATGGTGAACCTATGGCCTGCGTGCCACAGGTGGCACATGGAGCCATATCTGAGGGCATATGAGACATTGCCCTATGTCAGCTCCAGCATGCATGTGCGCACTGGCCAGTTGATTTTTGGCCTTCCGGAGGGTGGGGAAAAGCTGTTTTCACCCTCCCTAGGCTTCAGGAAGCTTTCCTGAAGGCTGGGGAGAGCAAAAAATGGTCCAATGGGACAACCAAAAGTTTGGAGGCTTCAGTGGGACCTGCACGCATGTACCTGGGACAGCGTGGGGGGAGCACATGCATGTGCGAGGGGAAGGGCATTGCATTACATGTGTGTGTATGTGTACATGCGCTATTGTGCACAAGTGCACCCTTTTGGCACCCGAGCAGATAAAGGTTAGCCATCACTGCCCTAGAACATCATCCTTCTGGAAAGAAGATTGGTCCGCACCTTGACACTTTTTTGAAAGACCCAGAAGATATGTTTTGCCACTGGGCCTGGGGATCCCAGGGTGATATGGAGCCCACGAAGAGTTGGTTTGATGGTTATTGCCAGGAGGGTGGGGAGTATTGTGTTTTTATTGGGGTTTGATTTCTGCAAGCCACCCAGAGTTACTGTATGTGAGTTGGACCATATATATATATAAATGTAAACAAATAAATAAATAAACAAACAAATAAATAAATAAATAAATGTTATTTGTGTATAATGTTATTTGCGTTATTTGCTTATCAATTTAACCATGATAGTTGTTAAATAGTAGTAGACAGTGGCCTCTGGTTGGAAGGGCTGTACACATTCTTGAAAGAAGGGCTTTGAACATGGGGAGGACATCCACAGCACCTCCTTGTAATAAACAAATGGAGGTAAGAACATGTAAATGGATTAATCAATGCAGCATTTTTGTCTAACTTGCAACTTTAAGATGTGTGAAGTTTAACTCTCAAAATTGAAGCATGCTGGCTGGGAAATCCTGGGAGTAGAATTCCATGAATCTTGAACTTGCCAAGTGTGATAAACACTGAGTTAATGTAAAAGCTATTATGCATAAGGTATCATATTTGTAATCAAAATAATTCTTAGAATTTTAAAAGTAATCAACACACAAACGAACAAAAAAATCCATTAAAGCATGTCTTCTTTTCAAGTTGTAAAATTGCTACCGCCACCCCTAGAATTGTTAGGACTACTTTAAAAACTGGTGCCAACTATCTGCACATATGTGTGCATCCACTACCATTTTTCATTATTGGAAAATAAACCAGACTTTCAAAGGAATAAATGATCGCCTGCTTTCTTAGGTTTGTTTGTTTTGAAGAAATCATAAATCAGATTCCTTGATTTGGGATTGATTTCCAAAATGAAATTTAGTGTGATTAAAGCTGTACCTTCATATTTTCTCTCAGGCCAAAAGGTACACGTATTTGCAGAAAATTTAATATTGTTTTACACTACTTTGCAATGTTGCCTTTAGGCCACTCAATTTTTTATTAAAATGTTCTGAAGCTTTACTAACAAGGTTTCTACTAACATTTTACCGTGTCAATAATGGATTTGCTTGATTTTAGCGATGTGAAAGCAGACACATTACCATGAAGTCTTAATGTGCAACCTATGAAATAGGTGGCCTCAATTGCTCTTTTCATGCTTTGCTCAAAAGATAGAACAAAACATTATCACAAAGATCATTTGCTTTATTTCAGACCAAGACAAAAAACTAAACAAAACACTATCAAACGTTTGAGTGAATTTAGAAGGAATAGATACAGGTAAGTTCCACTTTTGGGGAGCGGGAGGATTTCCAAGTCAACCTTTTTTTCTCTAATATTTTTTATTTTGTTTTATTTAGTAACTTTACCTGGCAATTTAAGAGGCTTACTTTCTTTGTTTCTTTGCATCTTTTATATATGTCTTTATTGCATTTTTGAGAATGTGCGGTGACAAATAGAATTTTGAAATAGTAGCTAGAAGGAAAAACCCAAATGCCCTTACAATTTGGACAGTTCCTAAAGCCCAGCTGAACAAGGGTACATTAATTCTGTGCAAGGCCTGGTTTATTTGCAACCAAGTACATTCCCAGGACCAGGAATCTCAGATTTACAGTGAACCAGTGCTAGTTGTTCCTGGGAGATGACTGCCTTGATGTCAGAGGGACAGCAATTCTAGAGCTACTTAGGTAAGGTGGGCAGTGTAAAAATTAAATACATAAATGAACTGCTTTTTTTATTTAATGGTTGCCTCTTTTCAGCATTTCAGGACTTATGAGAGCATCAGACCAGTGTGGAAAGAAACATATTGTGCAGCAGCAGGGGAGAAAATGAGTAACAAGCATCCTTTTTTTCCCTACTAGACAGCTTTATTAAAAATTAGCCCAGTAATGGCACTGATTCAAAATTAACAAATCTGTAGTTTCATGAAAAGGAAGAGCAGGACTATGAAGGTACCCATTACAAACTGCAGTGATGAAAGAAAAGACAAAATGTGGGTCTGACATGATACAGATCTGATCTCCCTATTTGCACCTGAATATTGGACAGCATTATAATGCATTAGCCCCTCTCTGCGCTCTTTGTAGAGCCGGTTTGGTGCAGCAGTTGAAGCATCGTAGAATCTGGGAGACCTAGATGAGTTCTAGATCCGCATTAAACATCCGAAAGTCATCTGGATGAGTTTAGGCCACCCATTCCTTCTCAGCACTAGGAAGCACCAGGTAGGAGGCAATGGCAAAGAACGTCTGAAAACCCTTGCCAAGAAAATTGCAGGGACTAGTCCTGGCACTCTCCAGGAGTCAACACTGACTTGAAAGCATATATACACACACACTGCACTCCTCACCCCAGCAGATGCCTATGTCACTCCTTACTCTAAGAAAATGTCTTGCATTAGTTTCTTGTAGATAGTCAAAAGTACAAGGGCTAAGTTAGAGCCTGGAAGAGGTCCACAATGCAAGTGCCTTGGGGCAAATCAATAATTCCCCAGCACTATCTTCTGAAACCAACTATTTAGAAAGAGCAGAATCACTATAATATAAAACCTCCAATTTCCCAGACCACAGAGTTTATATATAATTTATGGTACCAAAAGTGAAAGATTTAAAAAAAATAAAGAGGGTTGTACTCCCATGTTTCTTTCAGTTTTAGGAAATGCCATTAGGGAGTTTCTGTAGAAAACCCAGATTTGAAGCCGGATTAAAATGGATTAAGAAAATAATTTTCATTCAGACTTCCAGTGAGGTGAGGCAAGCTATTGCTCACATTTCCTTCCCTCTGTATGGATTTCAGTGACATTTCAGCCAACAAGGCACCTGCATGTGAGATCCAGATTGTTAAAATTCTCTCTGGAAAAAAGGGAGTTCTAGAAAAGGCCCAAATGTACTTCAGACAATTGATTTTTGTGTGCAAGCAGCAGGCACTGTCATTTTTGCATCTACTTGTGATCAGCTAGGAGTCATGGATTCATTGTGGTCTGAGTTATAAATGTAGCCTTCATGGACTCAAGGCTTAACCAAACCTGTATTTTTTAGAATTTACATTTTTTCTGCCTCTTTAAGATTGAAAAACCTTCAGAATTATAAGTCTGCAAATTATTGGGTGAGCTTCCCTTCAATCTATTTAAAAGAAAGGAAACTACATCTTTTTAGCTTTGAAAGATCTTTGTTTTATTTTTATTTTTAGGTAACTTTTTGCAATATATAGCAAAAGAGTGATTTTAGACTTTAGAGTAGTTTCTGAGCTAAGGCTTTGTGAAACTGATTTAAAGAAAAACATTGAAACTAATTAGCAAGATCCTGTCATCTGGGAAAATCTGTTTTCTTTACATTTCAGTGCAAATTTTTTAAAATTATTATTTATTTATTTATCAAATTTAGAAACTGTGCATCTCCCTTCCAGAGCAACTCCGAGTGGATAAAATACTAGAATACATGATGGCTACCTTAAAGGAAATTTTTGATCTGTGGGAGAAATAAAGTGCTTGAGCTTTTTAACTCTTTACTGGAAATAAACGTTACTGAAGATGAGCAACTTTTCTGAAGATAACCAACATGAATTCTGAGATGGACTTTAAAAAAGACAGAGATAGAAATATTGAATCAACAAGTGGAATTGGATGATCATTTTAAAACCTAATAAAGTATACGAATAATGTTTCCAAAGAGCATTGTGGGCTACTCTTTAAAATTAAAATATTTTACATTTATTGGAGCTATTTCATAAAAAGAAAAAATGGGCTTGGAAAAAGATGATAAGAACTTCAAGAAAAGAGGCAAAATGATTAAAAGAAAACAGGGGTTAGATTGTTATCTATAGGATTTATGGATGGCTAGGAGGGAGAAGGAAAATTGGTTTATTTGACTGTGATTAAATAATGAGGGGCTATCTTTGGTGATGTTTAATGGTTGCCTAGATCAGATAATTTCTGCTTTAGAAATGTTCAATGGATTGTAATATTTGTTGTAATATTTATAGTATCATTTTTGGATATCAAATTAAGTTTTTTTTTAATGGTAACATTTAATAGTTTTCAATGTTATTATTTCTATTATGGATGGTTGCACAGTCAGCCAGATATTTAGGCTGGGTTTAACATTTTTATCCACCTATTGCGTCCATTTGATAAACAGATGTTGTTGTTCAATGCTATTAAAAATACTGTCTCAGGATATCAGCAGTTCCAAGTAAAACTGCCTTTTGCAGTTGATTGATGGTAATTTTGTCAATATTATTTTGTAATGTTTAATTGCTAAGAGACAGGGATTTAAACTAAATTTAAAGGGAGATTATATACTTATGTTGTTAGATATTTTTGTTACTTTTTACTGGACCTTTGTTAATCAATAAAAGAATGGAAGATTTACAGATGTGTTTGTAGAAAATGGATGAGGTATGAAATGAATGTGAATTTAAAAGGGACCAATAAATTGTTAATATTGAAAACCCCAATATTAATATTGCTTGACAATAATAGATCAAACCTGAAACTTGAACTTTCCAGTCCTTCCAAATTTGGACTCTTAATCTACATTTTAACATTATGTTAATTATATCACACACCTTCCTGAAATAATTGCTGTTGAGAAGATAACAAATAACATTAACTACTAAACCTATTTGTTACCACAGTCAAAACAATAAATATATTGAATAAAACTACTAATCCTTTGGCCAAAGTTGACTAACAGAAAGCATTTATAAATCCCCTGTGTTATTTATATAAAAAGCATTATTGCATTTTCAAAGTATGTTTTAAAACATATATCCGTATTTTTCGGATTATAAGATGCACCTGAATATAAGACGCACCTGACTTTTTGGGGAGGAAAATAGGGAAAAAATTTGCCTACCAGATATTCATCTGGCTAGCGTCCTTAGTCTGGTCAGCTTCAGCA
>JANHFT010010742.1:172698-185002 GCA_032467955.1 Pseudoxenodon macrops | reverse complement strand
AACACAGCAGAAGCCATGAGGTAACCACGCTTGCCACCTCCTGCACCTCAAAAATAATAAGACCTTCCCGAAAATAAAGCCAAGCGCTTATTTCCAGGATCAAAAGAAAATAAGACCATGTCTTATTTTCGGGGAAACACGGTAGAATTACAACAAAGTAAACAGAGTAAGCTTCTAATCTTTTAAACAATTATCTAAAATATGGTAAAGATTCTAGGAACTGAAGTAGATAAAATTCATATAGCCTGGGCATTCGGGTTGGGGAAGACTCTTGTAGCTAATCAGTGGCCCAATGAGGGGGTCTTTGGAACTCCTAAGTCCAGTGAACAAAGGGGTGAGTAGATGGTGGGAAGAAAAAGAAGTGGAAGCAAGTCTGATTATGGTTCTAGGTTCTATATTCTGAGCTCATGATCCTACCAGAAAAACGCAGCAAATCTAGCATGTGGTAATACTGGGAGAGTAACCATGGTTGGTTCTTCTAAACCACGGGTATCAAACCCGTGACATTTCATGACGTTTTTCCCATTCGTGGAGCTGGGGTGGGTGTGACCTACACTTGACGCATCTGGCCCATGGGCTGCCAGTTTGACACCCCTGTTCTAAACAATAAATGATTTTTCAGATATCTGCTTTTTAAAGCAGGAAAAATTTGAGTTTGGAATTCCATCAGTCATGAACCATTCACAAAACAGATTTGAAAATAATGCTCTGGCTCTTTCTTATGAAGATCCATTCTAAATATTTAAGGAGAAGGGTTTGCTAACAATATGCGCCTCTTTGTTTTTATACAGAAGGAACAGAAGAACACCAAGATTTATGTAGAGCCCTTAACCTTATCAAGTATATGATTGCAGCAGTTGATTTGCAAGTCAGTGAATACGAAAAGAAACAGAAGTTGCTGGAGATTCTTAGTAAAGTTGAGAACAAAACATATACCAAACTGAAAAATGGACATGTTTTCAGGAAACAAGATTTGATCAAGAAACAGAGGACACTTTTGTACGAAGGCTTAGTCTACTGGAAGACAGCTACAGGACGTTTCAAAGGTTATTGAAATTCAAATTCCTTGTATATTTTCAATGGTGCATCATCTTCTGTACTTTTCTAAAGAAAGTTAGTTTTTGTTACAAACGTGTAAGTTGCTAAAGATATGAAAAATATCTTAGAGTATAGATAGGAGAGCAATATGTTGATTAAGTTTACGGCCTTGATATTTTCTCTCACTAATTTTCCCCAGAGTGAATCCTTTATTTCCTGTCATAAAAGTAAGAAATCAGTTGATCTGATTGTAACACACCCAACACTAGCATTCTGTTTTCCAATAGAGTATGAAATCACATTAGAACATTAAACCTGCTCAAATGTTAGCTGTAAAATTATATATCAAGTTAAATTTATTTCGTCAACCTAACTAGTACACTGTAGTAACAAAAAAAGAAGCACAAAATTAAGAAAATAATAAAATCAAGTACATAAATTGATCCTGAAATAGCAATCTTATCCTCAGATTATGTAATCAAAATCATTCTAAATTAAGATGCTAACATAGATGGGCACTTAAAAGAATTACAGGCAGCCCTCCTTGAAGAGCCTGTTGCAGAAGAAAGTGTCCTCTTCTGAAAATTTCTCCCATCGCCACTCAGTGCACACCTTGAATATTGAAGGACATCTGGGAAAGGATCCAAGTCAAAATGTTAACAGATAGACAGACTGAAGCAAGTGAAATGAAGACTGAAGAAACTAGATGAACTGGTTGTATTACCCTGACTCTGGTACAAATAATCCTCATTCAGCAACTCTAATTGGGACTGCTAAGTCAGTCATTAAAGGAAGTGGTCCTTAAGCAAAACCACAACAGCATATGATTTTACTTCAGCTTTCCTTTGCTCTACCAGCCTGTGTAGCTTTTAATTACGATAATTAGTAATCATCGATCAACCGTGAAGAGTATAAAGTTTTTCATTATTGTATATGCAAATTCTCACTACGTGAGAATTACCTGTATTAAATGAGGATTACCTGTATTAAAATATAAAACGTAAACCAAAACTTCTTAAAAGTGAAGAAATATATTAATAGTTATATAAGTTGGTATAGTTTCAAAATACTGCTGGCGATAAATCTATGCATTTCACTTCATTGAATACAAACCATTCATTGAAGCCTCAGAGGGAAATGTGCCCACCTCATCAATTTATAACGTGTTTTCATAGGACGTCCTTTCCTTATCAGTGAACCTGGTGAATCTATGAATGTTGTACTGTGATGTGAATGTTTTTTAAAGAATTGGATTTATTTTCATTTGATTTGTTTGATATGATATGAACGATTGGTCTACAATAGCAATTTTCTGTTTTTTTTAAAAGACATTTTAGCTCTGCTTCTAAACGATGTGATGTTGTTTTTACAAGAAAAAGATCAGAAATATATATTTGCAGCTGTTGTAAGTATGAATGTTTAAAAGCACTTTAAATTATCTTAACTGAGAAATTGTGTCTTTTATAAAAATAATAAATGTCAGGATCTTATTCAACCAAAATTAAGCATTTTAGATGGCAATCTTGAGTCTGTGTAAATTTGGATACATTTCTGTTCAAGTCATTGAAAGAAAATAAGATATTTAGTAGCATTATTTTCTAAAATCTTTAAAATGGTAAATGAATTTGAAGATTCTCTTAATGATTCATACTAATGATTTCATAGCAGGTTAGGCAAAATATAATTACTCTTTACTAAATGGTGAAGGGCGCTGTAGCATTCCTAAGGTTGGTTGTATGGGTGGGCAGATTGCCAAGCCCCTGAATTTTGTTCATATGATGACCACACGGTGCTGCATGACTATAACTTTGAAACCAAGTCATAAGGAGCTTTTTTTTGGGGGGGGATCTTTTATGATTTTGAATAGTCGATAGGTGACTAGTCATAAGTTGGGGTTAACCTATAACTTTGCTCAAATTGCAGCTTATATATTGCAGTGTGTAGAAGGTAACAAACCCATACATGTTAAACATTATTCCAGATAATATAATGAATAGATACTAAATGCAGGACAGATTGAGGAATATTTAGGCACAATACACCTTAGAAAGTGTATAGAAGAACAAAAGAAAGCTCCCAAAAACTAATTATTGAAGAGGAAACAAAAAGAGTAACACAGATGTTAAAATTCAATAACCAGGACCAGGTGGGATTTTTATGTATTATAAGACATTCTGAAATTCTGATTAAGCCATTAACTTAGGTAATGAATGAGATCCAATACTGTCAAGCATTTTCATCCTCCTGTTTTAATTTCTGTGTTATTTAGTAAGGATTATTACAGGCTGTTCAGAGTCATACAGACCTGTTTTGCACATTAATGCACATAACAAACTTTTCAACAGCAATATTTGCAAAAAGACTAATAAATTTCTAACTGGATTGATAAATCAGGCTGGATTTATCCTGACATGAGGGATAATGCTTTGTATATATTTTGAATGATGTTATAATGAAAGGATAAGCTTACTCTTTCCCACATTATTTACCTTTGTTCATAAAAAAAAGATGCAACAACAAAATAATGTTTCCAGAAACAACAGACATAGTATTATATTGAAATGATTTAATTTAGATCAAGGGTCTCCAACCTTGGCAACTTTAAGACTTGTGGACTTTAAGCAAAACTGGCTGAGGAATTGTGCGAATTGAAGTCCACAAGTCTTAAAGTTGCCAAGGTTGGAGATCCCTGATTTAGATGGTCAGTCAGATTCTTTTACTCAGAAGATTTGCAATTTTTTCCCCTATAGGACCAGAAGCCTGCTGTTATAGCTCTTCAGAAACTTATTGTCAGAGAGGTAGCCAATGAAGAGAGAGGGATGTTCTTGATCAGTGCATCCTCCACAGGGCCTGAGATGTATGAAATTCATACTAGTTCCAAAGAGGAACGCAGTCACTGGATGAGGCAAATTCAAGAAGCAGTGGAAAGGTACATACTGGAACATTGGTTACCGCTTGCTAACTCTTTCTTTATTTTAATGTAAAAATTCTTCCTAGAAATGCTTGTTAACTACATCCTTCCAAAATAACATACATGTGACAAATCTTGGAAACATATAAACATTTGAAGATTCTGAGACTTGATCTAATGGACTCATACTGCTTCTTGCTGTCAGCATACTGCTTCTTGCTGTCTGTTATAAAATGAAGTCATATGTCTTCCCCGGTCAGGCTATTTGGGATAGTTAAATGGCAGTATGATTTGGGATCTGACTTGCAAAGAAACTGCTCTAATAGGGAAGACAGGAACATTGAGACTTTAGAAAGAGTGCAGAGAAGAGCAACAAAGATGATTAGGGGACAAGAGGCTAAAGCATATGAAGAACGGTTGCAGGAACTGAGTATGCCTAGTTTTATGAAAAGAAGGACTAGGTAAGAAATGACAGCAGTTTCCCAATATCTCAGGGGATGCTACAAAGAAGAGGGAGCGAAGCTATTCTCCAAACCACCTGAGGGCAGGACAAAAAGCAACGGATGGAAACTAATCAAGGAGAGAAGCAACTCAGAGCTAAGGAGAAATTTCCTGACAGTTAGAACAATTAACCAGTGGAACAACTTGCCTTCAGAAGTTGTGGGTGCTCCAACACTGGAGGTTTTTAAGAAGATATTGGATAGCCATTTGTCTGATGTGCTGTAGGGTTTCCTGCCTAAGCAGGGGGTTGGACTAGAAGATCTCCAAGGTCCCTTCTAACTCTGTTATTCTATTCTATTCTATTCTATTCTATTCTATTCTATTCTATTCTATTCTATTCCTCCTCCTCCTCTTCATCCTCTTCCTCTCTCTCTCTGTATTGCACTTTTGCACTTTTCTAAAGCCCATTTAATGACCTTGCCAGGCAGGGCAGTTGAATGGTATGCAATTGACCTTTAATCTGATTGACAGCCAGACTTTCTAGTACAACAGCATGTTTTGTGCCATTGCTTGTAGTACAAGACAAATGTGGCTTAAAGTTGATTTTTTTCAGAAGATGTTGTCCTAAGTCCTTATTAGCAGAAACGTATTGCTAAGTAGGATGTCAAGAGGTTTGTATACAGAATGTGTATTATGGGAAATATGAATGGATTTTTTGTGCCAATCTAATTAACTGAAATTATCTACTAGCTACCTATTATCTAGACAGTACAGAATGAATTATTCAGTTTTGAAGTTTGATGCTCCAAGGGTGATGGTAACTACTAAGGCCATTTGTTTTCGAACATTAGATAGCAATACACTAGGTATGCAATCCTACCATTAGAGATCTCTGTCAAGAACCAGTATTAACACTGACTGGATTGTTGCATCTCCTCAAAGCAGCACACTATCCACTAGCACGCATGTTAAACAGTAAGACAATAACAGGTGGATGGCATTGTTTGCAACATTCTCATTTGCCTTGGTATCACTTGGTGTAGAAATGGTGGCATGGCCATTTTGTTATGTTGTGGCTGCTGTCAACCTAGTTTAGCAAATCTTCTCTGTAGCTGTCACTGCCAGAGTATTTAGGACATTCAGTTGTTTTGCTACTCCTATTCTATAACAAGACTTCCTGATCATTTAGCAAAGCACGGCTGAGCATCTGAGATAAGAACACTCATCAGATTTTGCTTGAGAATGTCACAGTCACTATGGCAACCATGAGGCTCTCCCACATGTGCAATATCCCAACATACAAACTGCGAATCATATTAGAGTTCTTGATTTGCAAAAGGCTGGTTAGTGGGCTTGACGTAGCTAATCTTGCTTCATAATATCATCCCTATTTAAGGAGAAAGCTGTAATTCGAGCTGAGAGCTTTATTAATTTCTTCCAGATCCGTCTGATGATGAAGTGGAAAGCTCTATCTAAACCGTGTATTTTATTAATTCAATCTGGTTGAGGTAAAGGGTTTGATTACTTTTTAGCATATGGAGGGAGTCAATAAATGAATGAATAAAAACTGTAATCCTAGATCCATTCAATGAAGTGCCATTTATTTAGACACATGTAGGATTGCCCTGTAAATTCAAGCTATATCATGATATGCTTCATAGAAATTTAAAAACAGGGAGATGAAGCATGTATTTTCTTGAACTTTTAAACTTTAACTCTGCAGAAACTGTCACTTTGACTGTTTAATGCTGTTCAGAAGACCGGAATAGCTCCAAAGAAGGAAGAAAAATTCCAAAGTACCTGAATTTATCTTATACAGTAGTATAAACATTTGTAGAAGTGCCCCCTACATAAAAGACTTAGGGAGAGAAAGCAGTTGTTTTAGCAAAGAAAGGCTATGCCTACTCCTTATCCAAGTCTGATGGTAAAGCTTGTTTGTTCAGTTCAGTTCTTCACAGCAATACCAGTATATTGGAGAATTTGTCTGGCAAAGTCAGTTTCTTAGGGAACTTATTTAAAGTAGAGTCACCTTCATTTTACTACTTCATTAAATAATAGCCAACACCCATGAGAAATGAATGTGCAGTGGTTAATCCATTCAGTTTCTTGATTAAATAAATGGAATTATGGATGCATTTTAGATTTATATAGTCCATCAGTGGGAAACAAGACAAGGCAACCATCCACCCTGTTGCACTCTTTGGCACTGAATGTTGGGCAGCAACAACAGGGCAGGGGTGGGTTCTACTTACCTTCCCTACTGGTTCGGAGTCACACCGGAAGTGTGTATTTTGCGCATGCATGAGCATAGCAAGTGTGCGCGCCCTCATCACTTCCAGGTGAAAACCCTCTGTGCGTGCGCAGAAGGCTTTGCGCATGTGCAGAGGGTTGTTTTTTGGCCGATTTGAGGCCGGAGCACCGATTTTGAGCCAGAGGATGAGTTTGGGAGCATGTCCAGCCAGCCATCACTGCCAGTTTGGTGAGTGGGGGGAAATTCCCACTACCGGTTCTAGTGAACTGATCCGAACCAGCAGGAACCCACCTCTGTGACAGGAACCAAAAGCTATCTCCATGCCATTGAAATGCAAATGCTTAGATATGCGGTCAAGAAGGGCATCTCCCTTCTTGACCACATCACAAATGACACCATTTGACAACATTTTGGTATGCCACCAACTATAGAGAAAATGAGAGAAGGCCAGCTCCGCTGGTATGGACACGTCCTGGGAGCAGCACTTTCCATTGTTGCCAAAAGACTGCCTACCAACTAGAAGTCAATGACCAGCAATCTCAAAGGCACTTAAAACAGATGGCAAGACACCATCAACAAAGATATTCAAGCCACGGGCCTGTACCCTGGAGATGCAGCTTACTGTGCAAATTGTCATTCAATGATCCGAAAAGCAGATCCTGCCCTTGTGGGAATATGATAGGAAGAAGAAAAAGAAGAATCAGTGGGGAAAAAAACTCCATATTTTATATGCTACTTTCAAATATATTTCACATTGTTGACGTGATAAATGCAATTTATTCTGTTTCATCAGTTGCCTTTTGATTTTACTGAGAGTTTGCAGCACAGTTTTCTTTTATGTAGTTGAGCTCTTATTATTGGTTAATAATTATTCCAGGCTGTGCTATCGGAAATCACAGGTTAGCACAGTCACTTGTGAATTTGTGATTGTACTTAAAACTGCGTGCCTTTATCTTCGCTGTATTTAAGATCTTCCTACTTTTCCTACTTTTCATCTCAAATCTCATCAAAACAGATAATAAACCACTTCATGAACAGATGTGCCACTTATTCATCTAGTTCTGTAATGTTAATGAAGAAAATTTAATCTTGGAAGTCTGAGAAAGATGATTTAAAAGACAGATTGATATGAATAATAAATATATGCTATACTGAAAACAAAAATGACACGAAAAGGCTATCATTATGTACATTACAATATTCCCTTTGATACCATCCACTAATATGTAAAAATAAGCAATTCTTGGAAGCAATGTGGCACACATAGATTATACTGTTTTTATACTTTCTCAATTGCTTTTCCTTAAAAAGAACAACAGTATTCTCTTCCAACTAGAAGCACTATCTCATATCACAAAATTATTTAAACATGCTACAGAGATTCAATAATCTTAGCAGGGCTATGTCCCAGTTAAATAAGCAATACATGTCATTGAATCCTTCTCTGGAGAGGTGAAGACAAGAACAATAATACTGAACTTTTGGAAAATAATGGAGATAATATGGCTAATTTTTGATATGTTGAAGACCACTCCGGAAGAGCTGAACATGCATCTTATGTTGTTATTTTATTTATTTTATTTTATTTATTTATTTTGTCAAGTATGTATTAGATAATATATATATAAGTATAAACATGATTTGAATATATGAAATGAATACAAATAAAAGGAAACATTAGGACGGGGATGGTAGGCATGCTGGTGCACTTATGCACGTCCTGTCCCAGGTTCATATCATTCTCAAATTCATATCATTCAAGGTCATGTCTGGCTTGAAAATTCTAGAATTGATACTATTAATAGATTGGGAGGCAAACATTGGGAAAGCTTTTTGTACATATTAAATATAACCATTTTGTATATTTTGTCAATAAATTGTTTTTTTAATGCTTCCTCAGCCTCAAATTTGACATCTTCCAGATTTTATGTCTATTTTCTGCAAAAATGTGGAATTTTTGTTAACTATTCCAATATGTATTTTGTTCCAGGTAACTCCCTTTATATATACTTCACTTAAATGAAAATTAGTGACCTATTAAAAGAGCTGCACAACTATTCTAATTTGAATTGCTTTGAAAAAAGATTTCTTCACTTCATGTCTTTGAATTGACTAGACAAAGGCAATAAAATTATTCAATGAATTGAACTAATGTGGCTAAATGTGTGCTTAGACGTGTGTATATCTGATTGAGTTGGTTCTGTGGTCCAATTTCAATAGTAAAATCTAACAAATACTCTCTAACAAATAGTAAAATCTAACAAATAATCTTCCCTCTTCCTTACCCTCAATGTGATCAGAACAGATTCAGGCCCATAATTAAGCCTTAATTCAGATTGGAATGAGATGACAGGTTTGTTTTCTTGTGATTTAGATTATTTGTATATTACCAAAGAATCTTCATTGCCAAAAGGTCTTAAGAGAATCAGGAGATTCAGTGCAGTTATTTGGTGTGATCCATAATAAGATATCCATTGTGACCGAGTGATGATGGAAAGTTCTAGATGATGGGGAATGTCCAGCTGGGCAGGGAGGAGGAGTCAAGCTGTAAATTAATCTTGAATCATTGCTCAGCCACAAGAGATTCATGACTGACACTCCTCCCCCAAGAACATAATCTATCTCTTCTTAAGGGAAGGCAAGCAATCTTGGGAGATCCCTGTATTATAAGCAGCCTACAAATAACCTGAACTCAACATATGTGGATCTGGTTGCTTGCACCTGACATGAAGTACAGTATGAAAACATCCTATTCTTATTTCATCACAACTTATATTTAGATATATTTTGCTTATGATTCTGGCATATTATAGGCATAGCAAGTAGCCACCAAGATTATTCTTCATGAATGTATCCTGTATCCCTTTCAAGAATTCTAAATTTGTTTAGTCTACCATGCTCTTAAATTGGAATCACGTGATACACAATTAATGTGCATTGTCTAAAGGTCCATGTAGACATTCTTTAAAAAGTTTTTTTTTAATGTGAAGCCATGTCAGCCATCATATTTCTTACATTAATGTTGATTTTCAAATTAATCTTTCCAGTCAATTCTGACTCAAGTAATAGTTCTACAACAAAAGCGACAACACCTTTTGTTTTGGAGTTGTTGTTTTTCCATCCACATGAAGCTAATTTTATCTTGCTGAAAAATTGCTCCCAAGGAAGCTATGATGAGCTGTCTGAAAGTAAGTCATTTCAAGGTCATTCTGATTGATAGATTGCTGAAAGCGATTTGATTTATTTTTTGCTTCCAAAAAGATACGGTGGAATTACGGTGGGATCTATTGTACAGACTGTAATTTTGAATAAAATCTTAACAAATGGCACCAGGCATTTTTTCAGATCTACCCCCCCCCCCAAAAGTAAGCAAGTCAAGCTCTACTGCTAGTGACTTACATTTATGCAATTTGGAAACAATTTCCGTGCCTCCTTCTGAGAGGTTTTTCATATTTCTAGTCTAAGCCTACTAACTATTAAATTCTTGGCAGAGCTGACAAATTGGTACATTTATAGTTAGAAATCTTGAATTGCCTTGATCTCTAACTCGTGGACATCCACTCTTTCCTTGGAGACCTATTTCCTGTTTAATGTCCCTAAAGCATGTTTCCGTGTGATCTATGCTACCGATATGCCAAATAATTTCCCATCACAAAAGAACCAGAAGGGAAATCAGCGGGCAATAATAGTAAATCTCCTTTTAAAGAATTTGTCAACAACTAATGCTGTAGTGGATACTAAACCTGTTGGCAACATCTATTATAGGAGCTACAAATTATCACCGGAAAAAGTGGCTCCTTAAACTAGTGAGCAGGTATAAATGATTATAGGAAGGAAGTCTTGTTGATCTATGGAGACAAAAATCAGGCAGTCTGGTGGCTCCTTTAATATTATTAAAAAGTTTTTGTGATTTGCAGTTCATGTTATCAGATGTATAGAGTAACTAGGCTGGGCTAGACTGATATATAAGGGTGGCAAATTTAACACAACCAATGAAACACATTAGTTTCAATCAAACACAACCGCTGTTTGAGGAAGTTGCACAACATTCTCAGAGACTCTTCCCATCCTGCTTACAATCTGTTTGGACTGTTGCCTTCTGGCAGAAGATACAGAACAATTAAACTCGGACCACACGTTTTCTGAATAGTTTTTATCCCAGAGCAATAATTGCACTTAACAATGAAGGGCCACCATTAGTGAGCTGTTGGATACCTCACTGTTGGTCTGTTGTGTGGGTGGTTCAGGGGTGGGGAATTTGGGGTGGTTGTTTTGGGATTGTTATGTGTGTTGGGCCTGGTCTTTGGGTGTTATGTGAATTTCGTTGTATGGGTATACTGTGTATATACGTTCAATGACAATAAAGTAATCTTAACTGAAAAGTTGTACTTTCTGCCTTCAGAGATGGAGCAAGCTAGATGTTCTGTACATACAATAATAGATCATTGTATATTATAAAATAATCCCTACAATTCTCAGCAGAATCTATTGTGCTCTTGTGTATTGCCTTTGCAATACAGTAGCAGTATAAAGAAGAATACTCATAGCCATTTAATGATTCGCATAAACATCTATCTGAAGACAGGAGAGTGCTAATAGCGGTTTTTAGATAACTATGGTTTAAGCAGGCAATGAAGAATGAATGAATGAATGAATGAATCTAGAGCTAAAGATAGCATTATTTTCTTAACTGTCTCACAGAAATGAAATCTTATTCACTTTATAAATCAGATGGTATTGATCTAAATTAATCCATGATACACTTCACAGGAAATGTCACAATCTACTTGGATATGTTAATTAAAGATGTGACTAGTAGGAGTATTTCACTCATACAAAAAGTTTCCCATTTAATCACCAGCCTTGTACATCAAAACTTGTCAAGGGAAAGAAAGAAAGATGTTTAGGGTTAAATTGAATAGCTTGAAATGAATCACACTCTGTATCACCTGTAAGACATGACTCAAACTCTATTCCAGAGGTGTCCATGGGCCTGATGCATCACGGGTAGGCCACGCCCACCCCAGCTCCATGAAGGAGAAAATCATTGTGAAACATCATGTGACAGCAACATGCCACGGCGAGTTTGACACCTGTGCCCTATTCTCTAACTTTGCAAACTCACATATATTCTATTATGAGTTTCTATCATGCTGATGAGTAAAAGCAGATTTAGGCAGAATTACAGAATAAAGCAGAAAGAAACCTCCTATTAATCATCCACAAAGAAGGTATTTTTTTCTGCATCGAGACTTTACTCCCAATACTAATTCTTCCCACATCTATAAAATATACAGTAATAACTAATCAGCCAGTCTTGGACCAAATCAATATTTGCTGCTTTTTCCTTGAGGCAAGGATTAGGAAGCAGATTTGGAGATGTGATGCAAATAGATGATAGAATTGATACATAATTGTGTTTGGCAAGTTTGAGAAAAATCTAAGAACAAGAGAGCAATGAACAAGCTGGATGGGCAATCAAAGAAATAACTGTCCTGTCCTTGGAAGGGCTATGAACTAAAGATATAACAAGAGATTGGACATTGCTCAAAAAGTTACCAGGAGTTAAACCAAATATGATGGCAACTATCTATCTATCTATCTATCTATCTATCTATCTATCTATCTATCTGTCTGTCTGTCTGTCTGTCTGTCTGTCTGTC
>JANHFT010010742.1:122637-141417 GCA_032467955.1 Pseudoxenodon macrops | reverse complement strand
AAGAACATTCTTTGTTGTGCTTTTTTATGACATTTTTGATGTTAGGTGTCCATTTTAGGTCTTGAGATATGATAGAATCTAGAAATTTGAAGGTCTCTACTGTGTTGTCTAGTATTGTAAGAGGTGGAATTATGAGAGGATTTCTCCTAAAGTCTACCAACATTTCTACAGTTTTGAGTGTGTTCAGTTCCAGATTGTTCTGGTTGCACCACAAGACTAGTTGTTCAACCTCTCATCTGTATGCAGTTTCATCATTGTCTCAAATGAGACTGATCACTGTTGTATCATCTGCAAATGTCAGTAGTTTAACAGATGGATCGTTTGAGATGCAGTCATTGGTATATAGAGAAAAGAGAAGTAGTGAGAGCACACAGCCCTGGGGGGCTCCTGTGGTAATTGTACAGGTATCTGATATGATTTTGCCTAGCTTCACCTGGTGCTTCCTGTCTGTTAGGAAGCTTGTGATCCACTTACAAGTGTGTTCAGGTACCGCTAGCTTATTTAGTTTAGTTAGAAGAAGTCCAGTATGATGGTATTGAATGCTGAACTACAGTCTACAAAGAGGAACCTTGCGTAGGTCTTTGGAGATTCAAGATGTTGTAGGATGTAGGACAAAGCCATATTAACAGCATCATCTGTTGATCTATTTGCTCGATATGCAAATTGCAGAGGATCTAACAGTGGATCCGTGATGGTTTTCAAGCCTTTCAAAGGTTTTCATGAAAGGTTTATGAATTTGACTTTGATCAGAGGGCTGATCATCAGATGAATTTTCCCTGAGCTCTTATTATATTACATATTCACCTAAACTAGTAGAAAAGTATAGAAATGTTCAAAAAACAACAGTGAATCTAAGAGAGGTAGGCAATATTCACTCTGATGACTGCCTCCAAAACACTTGATGGATTGAATTCAGCTGAACATCTAAGCTTGAATTTAAAAGAGTAACACTTTAATTACTACTTAAATTCAATCTAAACGAGTTGGGATCAAGTAGAAAATTCAATGCTTCAACTGGCTTGCATCATAAATATGACCACTGCCCTACCTGACTGCACATCCCCATTTCAACCATGAAAGAGATGTAAAAAGGGCCTGTATTGCTTTATGCATCATCTGTCCCTGTGAGGCTATGGAAGCTGTCAAATACATTGATATGTAAATGCAAATATAGGTGATTTAAAGGTGTAATTGAGTGTGAGAAATCCTCAAGAGTCCTATGATTTTATTTAGGCTCCAGCTGGGGTTGATTAGAGCAACTGCATTTAAGAAGAAGAGAAACTGGCACCAGAAACAGAAGATTGATGTTGAAACCAGTCTTATTTAGTCCTGAAATTAATAACATTTAAGTATCCAAGTCCAAATAAAAGAAAATGGATTGACTTCTCAGAATGCAAAAGTGTCTTTACTTTTTAATATACCACAATGATTTGTTAAAGCTTAACCGATCTCCAGGGCATGCAGTTGTGGACACATGTACCATAAAATTAGACATCAACATGTTCAAAAAGGGGTAGTTAAGAAGATTAATGAGAGGATTTTTCATTAGGACAGGAAAATATGGCATAAGGCACAATCCCTCTAATAGTGGAAAATACCAAGGACTTTGCAGAACTTTCCAGCTCTGTGACTTTTCTAATATTTGCAGGGGTGTCAAACTGGTAGCTCATGGGCCGGATGCGCCATGTGCAGGCCACACCCACACCAGGTCTGCAAAGGAAAAAAATGTTGTGATACGTTGTGATAGGGTAACATGACGCTGTGAGTTTGACATTCGTGTTGTAAAGTATTTTATGTCAAATTTGCTTTAAATAAAACATTGGTTTCTGACTAGGACAAAAGGTTGATTTTAATGATAGCAATTTATTCAATAATAGTTCCATCCATCCAAGATTTTAAGTCAAGATCAGGAGGAAATTGTGATCAGTATCTTTTTGATACTGCCTACATTTTTATAATGATGCTTATATCTGCCGACATTAATTCCATATTCAGGTAATTTTTAACACGAGTATAGACTCTTATATACATTTTTAAAAAAAATAGGCCTACAGATTTGCTAGAAGTGGATATTTCAATTTCACATTCTGCAAATCATACATGTTGCCAATATTAATCTTCATTGTATTAGAGTTTTGTGCTTAATTTAATTGTTGATTTTACTTAAAATACAGCATTTATTAATTATCCAAGTATTTTAGGTGCCTCTGAAGTTGCTAAAGTATTCAGATCTTATTCTTGCAACTATATACATATTAATTATGTATATGGCTAAAGAAATTATTTGAGGTCATTATATTCAAAAAGTAACCTCTCAAAATCTTTAAAAAACCGGTACACAACAGTGGTTAAGAGCAACTTGGAATCCTCTCTTGAGTTTGATGAACCCCTGGCAATATTTCAAATGGAAAGTAGGATATCTATTAAGACAAGGAAGGGATCTTCCTCTCTAATTTTCCTTTAAAATGTGTATCTCTATGCATGCATAGAAACAGAGGAGCCAAAGCATAACAAATAAGAAAACAGTTACTTCAATCAACTCTACCCTTTCAAGAACACATTCCTCCATAAGAAGAGCTTTCAAGGTACAGATTAGTACAGCTGACTTACAAGGGAATTGAAAATTCAGAACTATCTATTTACAAATAGGCTCCATATACATATAATACTTTCAGGTCTTATTTCAAAGAGTAAATGAGTTAGTTCATTGTTGCATCTGTAATGCCAATTTACAAGACTTTGCTCCTGTACCACTGAAATCTCTATTTTTGTCAGGAGAGAGTTGACCTTTGTGGGTTTACTATATCTTGCCTGCAAAAATCTGTGTAACCTATTGGGTAGATTCTTTTTTTTTTTTGCTGCCATCTAATGAATATGTAAATTTTTGCAGACCAGATATTAGTGGTCCTGCGCCCCACTATCCCATTAATTCATTACATACATTGAGAGGAGAGTAGGCGTGTGCCTGCATGAATTAAATCACAATGGAGCATAAACTAAGTAACAAGGAAAGAACTAATAGCAAACCATGATTTGTGCTGATTGCAAGAACTCTCAAATCACTTCACATTGTTGTGCAATACAACTGAAGGGACACATTTTCTAAGACTATGGGGCAGTTGGGCTGCAGCATGTTTTCTTTGCCATTTCCTTCTTTAGAAGGCTTTCTACTCTGTAGGCATCAAAGAACTTAGGCAGAGAGAAGTCTGTTTTGTATAAACAAATGACTCCTAGGATGTTTGGAGCTGCCTGTCTGGGGAGAAGTACTAACCATTTTAAATGAAAATGTACATAGTGTCCAGTAAGAAGGCTGGCTTGGCAAAAGGATTTATGTAGGATTTGTTGCCCATAAGTGGTCATAAACACTAAGGGTAGGACACCAAAGGTTTCCTAAATGGGCCCCATCAGAGTGAGAGTATTTTATTTATTTTCTTTCCTTGGCCATAAAATTCCATGAAAGTGGCCAAATATTCTAATTTTTGTATCATTAAAACAATCCATTCTTTGAAATGTGAATAAATCCCTCTGACTTTACATCCCTTGTTGCATACAAACAAGATAATTTTCTCCTTTTATTTCTTTTCCTCTAAGTAGAAATAATTAAAGTTATAGGCTAGAAAATTTAAACTGAGACAGAAAAAGAGATGGGAAAATGGGCTAGGGGTGAATAACTCAGTATGGAAGATAATATTGCCTGGTTCTTTTCTGCAGTAGCACATTATGTACTCTGTACTGCAAGATCTTTGTTCCTTTTAAGGTGTTTCCTGTCAAAGTTATAATACTTGTCTTTATTGCTCTGCTGCAAAAAGGCATTTAGAGTTTTCTTCCACTCCTCCTTCCATAAATATTTAGACTTAAGCACCAGCAATTATGGATTGACCACTATTGTCAATAAAACACTATTGACAACATTACCTTAAGAAGACTGTTTCAAGTCCTTCAAGAGAAATTAGATGCACACTTAAAAATAACTTTAAAATAAACTATACAAAAATAACTTTATTCCCATTTTCTTCCTTCCTTTAAAATGATGATGTAACTGGAGACTTTGTTGAAAATCTTTTCCATTTTCACAAATCATGTACAAAGCTCTTTTTTCCCTATCTGAACCATATGTAACGTGCATGTCATTGCTTTTTTCTTTTAATCTAAGTTTCTGAATAAATGGTTGCTATTTTCAGCCCAAAACAATTGCTTACAGAGACTAAGAACAAATTCTTAGCAATTTCTCCCTGGGTATTTCTGTCTAAATGTGGGCATGGATTTATTTAGTGTTGTTTTTGCTGGGCAGCTGCCAAGATGTTCTTGACAGAATTCCCCCTTCCTCCAGTGAATTATTTCCACATTTTGAAATCCTTATGGTGCTGGAAAATGTTATTTGTGCCATAAAATGTGCACACTCTGTGTGATTCAGGAGTTATGGTCATTATCCATATATGCAGTGATCTGTACTTGATGCAAATCCTAAAAAAACTCCTTGTGTTATACTTGATGGGAGTATCATGCCACATACATTCACAGATCAGTTTCAAATATGCTTTTGTTCTGACCCAGCTTTAGCAGAAGCAAGAAACAGAGTCCTTGTCACGAAAAACCACTCTTTATTTACCTCTTGTGAATTAATTGCATTCACCCACCGAAAAGTCCAGACAATAATCCTTCAAGGAGTTAACGGCAGCAAGATACCTTATCAGTTCCTTGGGATAATTGCAAGGCCATGAGTTCCCAGCCAAAAGGCTGCAAATTAAGTTCTGGCAAGCATGAAACACAATGAACAAAATGTTCAGAAATGCGAACTGTTGTCTTCTATGACAACCACTCCCCTTTCTTTCTATTTATTCACCAGTCAGGGAGAGGCCATTCAGCGTCAACGTGTGCTTTGCTATCTGAGTCGATTCCTTGTCCTCTGTTGCTCACCTCTCCTAACAGCTCTGTACATACATGCATTTGGAACAGGCCCCAGCTGTTCTTTCTCCTCAGTCATATCAGCCTCCAAAGGCAGCTGTGGTGCCTGGGAAATGCTGGACGGCCCTGGCTCTATCTCTGCGTCTGACACAGGGCATTCATCAGAGCCTTCCTCAGACTCCAGAACTGGCCCATGTTCCTCCCCAACCACCACATTGTCCAAGTCTGCTGCCAGCTTTGCTTTTTCAAAAGGCATCTGAACTTTGTTTTTTCTTTGAGGAAGATATTTCGCTTCTCATCCAAGAAGCTTGTTTAGTTCTGACTGGACTGAAGAAGCTTCTTGGATGAGAAGTGAAACATTTATGGTTCAATGAGTCTTCTGCAAAGTCCAGTTGCCTTTTGAAAAAGCACTGATGAGACAACCATGACCCGGATGGCTGAGAATATCCATAGACATTCACAGATAAGGTTTCTATTAATTGACATATCTAACATGCCTTTATTTAAAGGGATTGTTTTTTCTTTCATAGCTGTATTTATCTGACAAGGCTAATGTGATATTTAGATACAACAATAAGTCATTAGCCTGTCATAGGTGTCTTTAAAAATAAGAAACTTTGAATGGATTACTTTTTGCTATTCTTCAGGCTGCTGGATGGCATTGAGAGTGGGCTTTTCAGAATGAAATTTCTATCAGCCTTCTCTGATTAAGAAGGTATTAAAACTTCTTGAGGACTATGTGACAAAGATTAATTGCTCTTTCAAGTCATACTAGTTATCATTATGCTATTAATTAGTTTAATGTTGTATTCATTTAGATTGGAAATATGATACCAGTAAGGTTTAATTAAAAAAATCAATAACTCATTAACATGTTATTGCTTTACCTTACATGGTTTTTCAAATTAATTCCCTTTTGTTTAAAAAGGAACAGCTTTGATTCCAAAGGCAAGATGGATGCTATAGAATTATTCTTATTATTACTAAAATGATTGCTTGTTTGAAGTTTCAGGGGTGTAGAATTAATTGACTGACAAAATTGCAGCTTACAAGACTGCTGGGAATGCTGGCTTCAGCAGTTCTATAATTACCAAGTTTCCATTTGCGTACAGTGCAATATAAGGTTGTATAGGCAAAGGGTGAAAGTTCATAATTAAAATGTGTACAGTATAGAAATGTAATTTGCTTGGCACTATTTTTAAAAAAGGAAACACATAAATGGATGAAAGTCTGTAGAGATTCTCAGTCATCCAGGTCATGGTTGTCCTAAAGGTGCTTTTTCAGGAGGCAACTGGACTTTCTTGTTTTTCTACGAAGACGTTCCTGGATGAGACCCTCTAAAAGGATGCAAATGACTAGCTGTTCTACTGTGGACCTCACCTCATTCCTAAGAGGTCTGTAAAGGGGCATGCATAAGCGCAACAGCATGCCTACTGTCCCTGTCCTACTATCTCCATTTATTCGTACTCATTTCCTGTGCTCATGTTCATATTTATACTTATACCTGTTATCTCATACATGCTTGACAAACTAAGTAAATAATATAAATCCTTCCATTCCCAACTATCCTGTCAAAGCTGAAGAAGCTTCTTTGATGAGTAGCCAAACGTCTTCAAAGAAAAAACAAGAAAGTTCAGTTGCCTCCTGAAAAAGCATCTTTGAAACACATTAAACTTTTTCTTTCAGCTTCATTCGGTGTATATTACAACATTTACACTGCACAACTGTTCCAAATAATTTACTATATTAACCCTTCAAAAAAGGAAGAGTTAATACTCAGGATATACAGAAACATATTTTTAAAAAGCTACATTGAAATTAAAATCACAGTCAAAATCATGTCAGACAAGGCTTCTCAAATTTGTAATGGCCTGACCCTCTCAAACTTTAAATAGGATTGACCTTTCTGATCATCTTGATATCACAAATTCAGGAATCCGCCTTAACTAATATAGAGGTACTAAAGTGACATCAAAACCCTTAAGAAACAGTAGTTCTGGAATATAACACGAAAAAAGTCCACAAAGAATTCCCTTTCAGCTGAATGATATTTCTTCATGATAGAAGATTAGAAAATATTGTTCTGGTTGCCTTGCTCAGAACTGAAGACATAAACAGAAACAGTTCAGATGAGCTCTTTATTTAAAAATATTGCTCGTATGGTACACTGTGGAATCAATAAACCATTTTCAAAGTAAAGAGGCCACAGCTGCAATTATAAACTGCTCATCTGTTTTCAGCAGGATTAATGTGATTTTGCACCCAGAGATCTACATTTGGCAGAGATTTTCACAGATTTTAAAACAAAGCTTTAATACTTTGTTACGTGTTTAAGGAAAGCAGGTATTTTCAGTAGTTACATCTAAAATGCACACGCTTTCCCCTGCCTTGCTGGCACAGTTCTCCACAAAGCCTGGAGCCTGACCCCAGACTTGGTTCAGATGTTGCTTCTGACTAGATAAACCCAGATGACCAGGCAGAGATTTTGGTGTAATGAATGGGACACTTTAATAACAGATTCTCATGAGCCAGACCTACCTAGGAATTAATACCTCTGGAATTAAGACAGATATCCTGGCAGCTGTTTATATAATCCATACATTTATTCAGTTTTTCCTGCGGTGATCCTCCAAACGAAGAAAAGACTACCTCAATCTTTTTTCACAGGATCCTTGTATTCCTGAATCCTTAAAGTGGATCCTTTTCTGGGAAATAAGACAGATCAACAGGATGGTTTTCTATGTATTTCATAAATTCATACTGTTCTGCCTCTTGCATGAAACGTTTTCTGGGAAATAAGAGCGCACCTTGTACTGAAATTCTTACTAATTTCTTACATTTATATAGTTTCTCCTTTCATGGAAAGTAAGACTGCTACTCTACAATCTCTCTTCCAGACACACATTTCTGGATTTCTCTTGTGTGGATCCTTTTACAGGAGCTAAGAGAATTCTCATCTTGGGCACAAAGCCAGCTGGGGGACCTTAGGCCAGTCACTCTCTCAGCCCTATGATGATGATGATAATGGCAAACCACTTCCAAAAACTTTTCCGAAAGAACTACCCCAAAAGAACAATTTAAAGAAACATTTGAAGCACTTCACACACTACTTTGCTTACATCATATTTCCATCAAAAGGTGCCTTTTAAGAGAAATGGAAGTTCTCTGCATTCCATGTCTTTACTGTACAGTGCATGTTTGATATTACAATGGGTTATTTCACAGGAATTAAGGACACTTCAATCGCTAAAGGCATCTTCCCCATATGGATCATTTTATGGGTAACAAGTTGATTGTTCCACATTAAGTTCCTTCCACACATCATTAATGTATATATTTTTCTCTCCTGTATGGATCCTTTTATGAGAAGTAAGAGAACTGTTCAAACTGAAGCTCTTTCCACACTCTGTACACTGATAGGGTTTCTCTCCTGTGTGGATCCTTATATGGGAGGTAAGATTACAGCTTTTGCTGAAGCTCTTCCCACACTCTATGCATTTATACGGTTTCTCTCCCGTATGGATCCTTTTATGTGAAGTAAGTGAACTGTTCAGACTGAAACTTTTTCCACAATCCATGCACTGATAGGGTTTTTCCCCTGTATGTATTCTCTTATGGGAAATAAGTTGACTTTTCCACCTGAAGCTTTTCACGCACTCCGTACATTGATAGAGTTTCTCAGCTATGTGGATACTCACATGATTTGTAAGGGAGCTGCTTGAAATAAAACTCTTCCCACATTCCTTGCATATATAAGGTTTCAACCCTGAATGGATCCTTTTATGACAAATAAGGGAACTGCTGCTGCTGAAGCTCCTCCCACACTCCATGCATTTATAGGGTTTCTCCCCGGTGTGCCTCCTGTTATGGGAAGTAAGGTGACTGCTCTGGATAAAGGACTTTCCACACTCCATGCACTTGTAGGGCTTCTCTCCTGTATGGATCCTTTTATGAGAAGCAAGGGAATCGCTATAACTGAAGCTCTTTCCACACTCTGTGCACTTAAAGGGTTTCTCTCCTGTGTGGACCCTTTTATGGGAGGTCAGGTGATTCCTGTTGTTAAAGCTCTTTCCACAATCCAGGCATTTATAGGGTTTTTCTCCCGTGTGGATCATTTTATGGGAATTAAGAATACTGCTTTTGCTGAAGCTCTTCCCACATTCCAAGCATTGGTAAGGTTTCTCCCCTGTATGGATCCTTTTATGAGAAGTAAGAGAACTGCTCATACTGAAGCTCTTTCCACAGTCCATGCACTGATATGGCTTTTCCCCCGTGTGCATCCTTTTATGGGAAGTAAGGTGACCTTTCAACCTGAAGCTCTTCCCGCATGATATGCATTGATAGGGCTTCTCTCCTGTATGGATCTTTTTATGAGAAGTTAGAGAACTGTTCATACTGAAGCTTTTCCCACAGTCCTTGCATTCGTATGGTTTTTCCCCTGTATGCATCCTTTCGTGGGAAGTAAGGTGACTTTTCCACCTGAAGCTTTTCCCACAGTCAGTACAGTGATATAGTTTCTCTCTGGTATGGGTACCGATGTGATTAGTAAGGGAACTGCTTAAAATGAAACTTTTCCCACATTGATTGCATATGTAAAGTTTCAATCCTAAATGGGTCCTTTTATGAGAAACAAGGCACCTGTTCAAACTGAAGCTCTTTCCACACACTGTGCATTGAAATGGTTTCTCCCCTGTATGGATCCTTTTATGAGCAGTAAGGGAACTGTTCATGCTGAAGCTTCTTCCACAGTCTGCGCATTTGTAGGGTTTTTCCCGTGAATGGATCTTTGCATGGGTAGTTAGATTACCTCTCCACTTAAAACTCTTTCCACAGTCCACACATTTATGGGGCTTCTCCCTTCTATGGATCATTTTTTGGGGAATAATGTTACTGTTATTGCTGAAACTCTTTCCAGTTTTGTACTGGTTACTGAAGTTGGGTTTTGCTTGAAGTATTTCATCGCTTCCTTGACACTTTCCCATTCTGCTGTCTTTACAATCCTGTTGGGTCAGGAAGTTATCCATTTTTGTGCATTCAAGAAAGGATTTTTCTCTCCAACTGTAAGATTGGTTTTCCTCGTATCTTCCTTTTCCACACTTATCTGCAGATGTGTCTCCTTGTGTTTCCATTTGGATTATTTGTGATGGCACCACACCTGGCTCTTGGTAATTTTCAGTATCCGGATCATCAACTGCTTGAGGGGAGAAAAAAAAAAAGAAATCAGAAAAGTCTTCAATATACCACCTGCTTTCCCCATAAAAGTTTCTAGCCCAGGGGTGTCAAACTGGCAGCCCGCAGGCTGGATGTGTCGCATGCAGGCCACGCTCACCCCAGTTCCCCGAAGGGGAGAAACATTGCAAAACGCCCTGTGACGACGTGATGTGGAGAGTTTGACACCCATGATCTAGCCTGTATCTATTCTTTGGCAATTACAGGGGAGCCACAGGGTAGCAGCAGCAATAGCACTTAGACTTACATACCACTTCATAGTGCTTTTACAGCCCTCTCTCAGCGGTTTACACAGTCAGCCTATTGCCCCCAACAATCTGAGTCCTTATTTTACCCACCTCGGAAGGATGGAAGGCTGAGTCAACCTTGAGCCGGTGAGATTTGAATTGCTGAACTGCAGCTAGCAGTCAGCTGAAGTAGCCTGCAGTGCTTCACTCTAACCACAGCGCCACCTCAGCTCATGAGTGACGACATGAATATTATTTATTAATTCAAAAGGTTGACATGAGTGCTTATCTCATGTAATTCTGTATGGTTTACAACAATTTAAAACAACGTGATAACAACAACCAATGCAATGCTCTGCAGTTCAGATCTTAATATCATGATGTGGTGCACACACCTTTGTCAGATGTGATGTACCTAAGTTGTATCCAATGCCACAATATACATCTCATTGCAATAAGAGGAAATTTGGTGCTGATTAAGGCATGTGTAATAACAAAAACATCCCCTCCCTGATTATTATTGTTATTAAGCATCTCTGAAATATTGACGCAGGGCCCAAAGAACATTTCAAGATTGCATATCAATCCTTTCTAGACGGACTGGTCATCAGACTAATCCCGTTCTTCTAACTGAAGCTGTGCTACTTAGAAGACCGTGGAGGTGGAGGAATTAATATAAGATAAAAATAAAACTCATTTTAACATTATTTCCTAATATGTAAATATCTAGTGACTCTTCAATGTGACTTAATGTTCTTCTAGAGAGGAACCCTTACGTAAAGAGGCCACCATCCTAGACGTTTCCAACATGACTTCTTCATGCAGGGCTGTCTGGCTGGGATCAAGCAGCAACCACTCTTCACTGTCAAAATGGATGGCCACCTCCCCAAAGGACACAGGACCCTAAATGAGGAAGGAACAGAATCAGAACCAACATTAGTTATGCTTCTGGATTATCTCTGGCAGGAGCGGGATGGGGATAGTGCATCCATCATGGCTCATCTTGACCTCTCGACATCTTTCGATACCATCAACCACGGTACCCTTTTGAGTTGACTTCGGGAATTGGGAATGAGTGGCAGTTTTGTGCTGCTTTACCTTTTTCCTCTGGGATCAATTCCAATCAATAGAAATCCTATTGTGATCCTATTTTGTAAAGTCCTGCAGGGCTCAATGCTCCCTCTATTCTTTTCTCTCTTTTTTTTTTGCATCTATATGAAGTTGCTGGGTGAGATCATCTGTAGCTATGGGATGAGGTATCATCAGTATGCAGATGATACCCAAGTGTACCATCTCTGTCCGGGGTGAAGTAAGTGATGCCCTGAATGTGCTCTCATGACACTTGGAGGCTGAGGGAGTCTGGATGGAGTGCGACAGGGTACAACTGAACCTGCTAAGATGAGTGACTATGGATAGGAGGGTCCTCCACATATGGGGGTTTAACATCTTTGGCTTGGATGGGCTTACACTGCCCGAGAAGGACCTAGTGTGTAATCTGGGGGATCCTCCTGACTCATGCAGGTGGCAGTCATGGCTAGGAGGATGTTTTCTCAACTTCGGATGTGAACCAGTTACGCCCCTTCCTGGACCAAGAAGCCCTTCTTTCAGTCACTCATGCCCTGATCATTTCCTAGATGGGCTACTGCAGTACGCTCTATTTGAAGCTCCCCTGGAAGAGTATTCAGAAGCTGCAAGTGGTGCAGAATGCAGTGGCACAAGCAGTTCTGGATGTCTCTAGAGTTACACACGTAACACCTTTGCTACACAAGCTGAAATGAGAGTTACTTTGTCTGGGTCCAGTGTTGGTATTGGTTGTTACTTTTAAAGCCCTTCGTGGCACCAGGTTATTTGAGGAGCTGTTTCTCAATGAAATCAACCCATACCACCTAATCAGGCAGGGAGGACACGGCTGTTGTCTCCACCTTTTGGAACATCTTACCTACCTAGGTGAAGTGAGCGGCCACTCTTCTGACTTTCTTGAGGAGTCTTAAGACCTGATTCTGCCAATCAGCATGGGGGTGGGGGCTGACAGTGTTACACAACTGCGGGAATGACTGGTGGCTTGAGGGTGCTCCCTCCACCTTAAAAATTAACAAAGCTAAAAGGTTAATAACTCTTAACTTTTAAAATGTAAATCTTAACCCTGTTTTTAACTGTTTTATTTGTGTTTTTTAATCATGTTTTTATACTGTTTGATGAGCTGCCCAGAGTCACTTAGCTGAGATGGACGGTGTAGAAATTTGATGAATAAATAAAACCACCCCCTTACCTCTTAAGGGGAGGGCACACACACAACACAGCCTCCATGTAGGCCAGAGGTGTGGAACTGTGGCCCCTTTATGTCCTGTCTGAGTTGAAGTCCATAAGTCATAAAAGGGCCAATGTTCCCTTAATCTAGGTGATTTAGAGCAAAACGTTCTGCCTAAAATGATCAAAATGGTTATATGTGTAGCAACTGCCTTCCTAATTTTATGTTTTGATTTCATGTTATGAAAAATTAATTGGGTGCCCATAGCTGATCTTCTCAGCTAAGCAGGTTTAGTCCTGGTTAATCACAGGATGAGGGACCATTAACCCTCTTATCCAGTGGTGAAATGCTGCCAGTTCTAATGCCGTGTGCGAGCCAGTAGTGCTGGCGGCGTGTGGCTCAGCAAACCGGTAGCATTGGAAGCAGGAGGCTCCACCCACCCACCCGGACGTCATTACATACCGGTTTTAACCCTCTGCGCATGCGCAAAACCTTCTACATATGTGCAGAGGGTCAAAACTGTGATGTGATTATGCACACACACTTCCGAACCAGTAGGGAAGGTAAGTGGATTTCACCCCTGCTCCTATCTCTTTCCTAAACAAAACAATTGGAAAAACCCGGAAAGAGCCAAGGTACAACTTCTGTAATGCATTACAAAACTGGCATGGATGCAATTCTTACAAGCCAACCTGGAGCCAGGGGTGACTTTGTCCTTCATCCATTTTGGTGAACCTCCTTAAATCCCAGAAAAGAAAGCTTAACTTCTTGAAAAGAAGGAATAACTCCCAGTGTAAATCTTTTATTCCACCGTGTTTTTGTAAATTACGTTCGCAATTTCCTTACTGGCCTTCCCAAAATGAAGGATGTCCCAGAGGTTCCTATTGTTTTGCCTGTTTTAAAGTGTGAAATACCTGGACACATGATTGAGCCCAGCAGTATATAACTACTGAAGAATTCAATCCATTTCCAAAACAGCCTTGAGAGGTGGGCCGAAGTGACTGACCACCAATTTGAATCCTAATTTTCCCATCCCACAGTGCTCTGGAACAGCAGTGTATCAATAATCATCAGAATAGATCTGGAAAGGATCTTGGGGATCTTCTAATCCAACCAGAAGACTGTATACCATTTCAATCCAATCTTTTCTTAAAAACCACCAGTGATGAAGCACTTACAACTTCTGAAGATAAACTGTTCCACTGGTTAACTGTCCTCACTGTTATAGAATAGAAATAGGAATAGAAGAGTTGGAAGGGACCTTGAAGATCTTCTAGTCCAACCCCCTGCGTAGGCAGGAAGCCCTATACCCATGATGGCAAACCTATGGCACGTGTGCCACAGGTGACATGCGGAGCCATATCTGAGGGCATGTGAGGTGTTGCCCTATGTCAACTCCAGCGTGCGCCAGCTGATTTTCCGCCTTCCAGAGAGTTCAGGAAAGCCTCTGGATGGCAAAAAACGGACCTAATAGGCCCACCAGAATTTTGTTTCTGAACTGCCTGTTGGCTCGTTTTTCACCCTCCCCAGTCTCCAGGAAGCTTTTCTGAAGCGTGGGGAGGGCGAAAAATGGGCTTTCCGTGTCCTCCAGAAGTCGGGAAATGGGTCATTTCCGGCCTCCGGAAGAACTCCGTAGGGGCAGGGGAGGCCATTTCCACCTTCCCCAGGCTCCTAGAAAGCCTCTGGAGTCTGAGGAGGGCAAAAAACGGGCCTTCCAGGCCCACCAGACGTGTGTGCATGTGCATGGGTGTGTGTGTATCATGCGCACATGCGCCAGGGGTGGGGGAGAATTGAAATATGGGTGTGGACACGCGCACGCACGCATGCTTTTGGCATCCTAGGAAAGAAAGGTCCGCCATCACTGCCCTATATCATTTCAGACAAATGGTTATCCAATCTCTTCTTTAAAAGTTCCACTGTTGCAGCATTGACAACTGAATTAAGGAAGTTTCTCCTTAATTCCAGGTTGCTTCTCTCCTTGATTTGTTTCCATCTGTTGTTTCTTGTCCTGCACTCAGGTGCTTTGGAAAATAGGTTGATCCCCCCCCCTTCTTTGTGGCAGCCCCTCAAACACTGGATTACTGCTATCATGTCACCCCTAGTCCTTGTTTTCTGGCCATAACCAATTCCTGCATCTATATGATAAGCAGCGACATACACTGAGACCTCAAATGACCCCAAAGCAGTCTCTAATTGATCCCCAATATTAGCTCCAGATGTTTTCTTTCCTACCTGAGCTGGAGATCCATCAGCTCCACCAGTACAAGGAGAGGAACCAATGAACAACGGTGACTCCATTTTGTTCCCTGGGAAGGAGAAAGACGGGATGGAAGCAAGAAAAGGATTCATTCCACAGTTTATAGTCTGAAGGCACTTCTTCCTATCTTGTGGAGGACACCCCCATTTCTCTATCCTCAGTCTTCAGTGGCTTTTCATGGGCTCCATCTGTGGACCCAAGAATGAAAGAAGAGAAGGAACAGAAAGAAAGGAGAAGGAACAGAAAGCCAGAAAGGAGAGGTGGTGTTGGAGATTATCCAGCAGGGATATGTGTGAGAATTTGCTTAAAAAGACCAAAGGTTGTTCATATCTCAGAATAAAGAGAAGTATCTCAGGATAGATGAGCCAGAATGAAACCCAGGAAATCCCTGGAAGGGTCAGTTTTCTGCAAATGGGGATCAAGGGAAGGTAGTATGTGGAGTGAAAGGAACGAATTTCCTTTGTGGGACTTTAGAGTAACAGAGTTGAAAGGAATCTTGGAGGTCTTCTAGTTCATGTTCCTGTACAAGGGGGAAGACCCTCCACCATTTCAGAAGAATGACTGCCCAATCTTTTCTTGAAAACCTCCAGTGATGGAGCACCCACAACTTCTGGAGGGAAGCCATTCCACTGGTCAACTGGTCAACTGTTCTAATTGTCAGGAAAGTCCTCCTTATTTCTAGGATGGTTCTCGCCTTGATCAGTTTCCATCCATTGCTTTTTATCCTGCCTTCACGTGCTTTGGAAAGTAGGTTGACCCCCTCGTGTCAAGTCACTTAAAATATTTTACTACTGCTATCATGTCACCCCTAGTCCTAAGACTTCAAGTATGAAGAAGAAGAGTTAAGTATTTGTTGCTGGGTCACCTTCCAGAAAGTCCAATGACTACACAGGAGAAGATGAGAGAAAACGGAGAATAAACAGAATCTCCATGGAAAACTCCCAACTTTGTAGAAGGATCTTTCCTTACCTATTGAGGTGTCCTGACATTGACTGAGAGAGGGATTTGCAGGATCCACCTTTTCTTCAGGACAGTTGACGCCAATCTCCAGGAAAGATCTCAGAACCTAAAGAGACAAAGTTAAGAGTTGGAATTTCAGTTTCTGCCCACAATGTTGCTAGACCTTTTGTGTCGTCCGTATTTTGAAATGGAAGGACGATGGAAGAGTGGCTCCAAATATGTTGTTTGGAAGAACACAGGGAGCAATGTCACTTATAAGGTCCTCTAACAGTCTCATTGCATTATTAATCCCCAAAATTCTTAGGGGAGACATTTAAGATTTCAATCACTTTAAGATCCCTTCATATTTCTCAAGAGAGGTATCGCCCACCTGATACCCTTCCTCCTCCTCCTCCTCTGGCTGACTCAGCAGGAAACCTTCAGCAAGGGCCACCGCCTGGCAAGTGGTCTCCGCTCGGCAGTCCCGCACCCAGCACTGCATCTCCCTGGGCAGGACGGCCAGAAACTGTTCCAAGATCACCCGGTCCAACATCTGAGCCTTGCTGTGCTTCTCCGGCTGCAACCATCCCCAGCAAAGGCGGTGAAGGCGGCTGCAAAGTTCTCGTGGTCCTTCGGCCTCCTGAAAAGGGCTGTTCCTGAAGCGCCAATGTTGGATCTCAGAACTGAGAGTTTCCTTCTCTGGAATCTTCTGCCCCGGTCCTGCCCAGACTTCCCCACAGTTCCCAGGCTGAGCAGCAACTCTTCCCACTCCTTTCCAGGCTGGGTAGGTTGCATCCATTTCCGGATTCTTCTCTCTGACAGGGATCCAGAAGGATCCTTGTGGATCTCTTGGGTCTCCAAAGGTTTTTTTTCTCCCCAATCTGTTTTCAGTCTTGGGATCTGATGGGAGTTGCAGAGAATCCCTGAGAAGATTTTCAAGCCATTCAGCTCTCAAGGAGGCTCCAGCATTTACATCTGAGGTAAAAAAAAGAAAAGGATAGTTCTCGTTCGGAAACTGTGATTATTGTTTCATGAAATTCAAGATAAAGTAAGAATTTTGTCTGGAGTGGGACAAAATTAAAAGACGTTTCAGGCTCAGTGCATCTGTTCCTGTGTCTTATCCCCTCCTCCCCCTTGGAGACCAGCCCTCTTTTTTTGGGGGGGGGTCTTCTGCAGAGCTGCAGCTGAGCTCCACTAACAGGAGGAAAAATAATGGGGGCCTTACATCCTCACCAGCAATTTAAGGCACAGAATTGGTCCTTTCCAATCCCCCTCCTCAAAAAAAGCTTTAAATGGGACCGTTTGCAGAGGGAGGAGAGCACCAGGCAGGAAAGTCTTATTTTCCGGATCCTTTCTTGTTAGAAATCTTGCAAAGCAAATCTGGTTTATGCACGATATGAACACATAGTCCCTTTACACCCACCCCACCCAACCCCACCCCTCTTTCTCCCCCCACCCCAGTGTTACATCTCTTGGATGCACAGATGGAGCAAGATGGGGAAGGGTCTCCCTTCTCCGTCCTCGGGATTTGGAAGTCCAGCAAGCCCCTTTCGGGAAATCCGGGGTTCCCTCCCTCTCACTATTTGGGGGAACTGCACTTTCCCTTCTTCCCTGACAGAATCCGCCCCCTATTGGAAGAGAGGGGGGCAATTTCTCACCCTTCGGGTCGCGGGGTCCCCCCCCTCCTCCTCGCCCCGATCTCCCCCCACCCCGAAATTCCCACGGCATAAACTCACAGCCGTTCCTGCCCAGCCAAAGGGGGCGGAGCAGGGCGCAATAAAGCGAGTGAGCGCCCCCTAACGGCACCTCCAGGCACAAGCTTGAGCTTTTGAAGGCGGGGCGCGAGTGTCTTTGAAAAGGCCGTCCTGGCCAATCCCTGCGCAGGGCTGGATCTTCGGACAGATGCCCTTCCACCTTGTTTTTTGAGATTGGCATTTCTGACGGCACCAATTCTTGGTGGGAAGCCTTTGTGGAGAGGAGAGACGTTGCACAAAAGGGTTGGATAATACTAGGGAATTGTTCGTACCCTAGTGATACTATTAATTAATACTACTAGTCTGAAACTTATCATTTTGGTAAGACAAAACTTACCATTTCTCTGAAATGGTAGTTTCTTGCATGAGCAGGGGTTGTACTAGAAGGCCTCCTACTCTACTCTGATTAGCTTCACACTGTTCTTCCCAGGAGGCGGGGTCTACTCCAACCTTCAGCAGGAGGCTACTCCCCCTTACCTTTTCTCACCCCTGCTACAAAGAGGCATTTCGGAGAGGGATGTGGCTGCCCAAGCTCCTCCCCTTCCCTGGATCCAATCCCCACCCTCACCCTTCCAATGGTGAAGTCAGAGAAGGGAGCAGAGTAACAGTTGGAAGCGGCCTTTGAGGTCTTCTAGTCTAACCCCCTACTCAAGCTATGCCATCCAAATGGTTTTACCTATCTCTTCTTGAAAACCTTCGGCACTGGAGCACCCACAACTTCTGGAGACAAATTCTTCCTCTGATTATTTGTTCTAACTGCCAGGAAATGTCTCCTTAATTCTAAATTGGATCTCTCCTTTAATAGTCTTCCATCCTGTACTTCTTATCCTGGGATGTACGCTGGTTCAAGCCCAGTAACGGGAGAAACTTCCTTTCCTGGCCCGGGAGAAACTGATGCTCCTCTGAGGGATAGAGACTCTCCTTGGAAGAAAAATCACAATGGGGCAGATATGATCCCAAAGTCCTCTATTCTCTCTGTCCGTTACTCTCAATTGGGCCTCCTTCTCAGCCCCTCGCAATTTGAGCCTCTTCCTTGAGGTTCCCTCTTCTCCCGCAGAGTCCCGCCTCTTCCTCCCACAGCATCCTCCCACCTTTAAAACTCACGTCAGCCCCACTGAGGTTCTTGGGGGCTCCACTGTGTTAAAACCAGTGGTGGGATTCAAATAATTTAACAACTGGTTCTCTGCCCTAATGATTTCTTCCAACAACCAGTTCACCAAA
>JANHFT010010742.1:25302-43743 GCA_032467955.1 Pseudoxenodon macrops | reverse complement strand
TAATCATCTTTGTTGCTCTTCTCTGCACTCTTTCTAGAGTCTCCACATCTTTTTTTTACATCATGGTGATCAAAACTGGATGCAATATTCCAAGTATGGCATTATAAAGTGGTATTAACACTTCACATGTTTATAGCCTATCTTGACAGGCAGAAAATTTCAGTGAAGTCTTTCTGTTTAAGGTGACCAAACTTTCAAAGAGAGCCACACTCCAGTGACAATGGGAAATTATAACTTCCCTGACATTTGCTCGAAATCTAACCCTGCCCAGAATCAAAGTGCCAGAAAATCCCTGACCCATCTTGATGAGAACTTCATTTGTCAAAAAGTGGAAAGAACAAGATAGTATGCTTAATTCTTACCAATAGTGAAAAATTGATAAGAAGAAATGTGGGTGATGGAAATTTTGGGAGGAAACTGACCATGATATTCTTGAGTTCAGGAGAAGAGGAATAAGAAAAAATCCCAGAACTGTATACTGGATTTCAAGTGAACTCAGAGAGAAGGTAGTTTAAAACCAACGGCTTGAAATTCTCATAGAGGAAAATCCAGGACAGATGGCAAATCCCGTTAAGCAAGATACTGAAAACGCAATTGAAAACAATTTTACTGGGAGGAAAAATGAAAGATATCTAAAGAGATCCCCAGTGTGGATACACAAGGAGTTTTCTAAAATGCTGAAGTGAAAAAAAGACATGTATAAGAAATGGCAGGAATGGCATATGTGCAAAGAAAGAGAAAAGGCAGTAACTGTAGGAAGTGATTCAAAAAGGTGAAAGTGCAGAATAAAACAAAAGTTAGCAAGAAATGCCACAAACAAGCAAAAAAGAGTCAGGGGGGGGAGAATGCCACAAAAACAAACAAACAAACAAGAAAGGTGAAGAGGCTGTAATTTTGTTGTCAGGAAAAAGGAAAGGGGTGAACAGGCAGTGGGTGATTTCAGGAAGACACAAAGTCTTAATCTGTGTTTTAGGTCTTATCCCAGATGGAAAACAAAAGCCAGATGGCTAGCTGGCTTTTGTTTTGCCAGTAGTGATACAGCTGGATTAGGATAGACAAGGGTAGGTGCAAAAAACATTTAGCTAGTTCTCGGTTTGTGTGCAACTTAAATTGAGACACTGTACAATTCCTTTAATTCAATGCAAAATTAACAGAGCCAGCTGTCAACTCTGCAATTAATATATGATTTGTTGCTTTGTCTTTCATGTGATTGTGCATCACTTTATTTTCAGCAACTGCCAAATGTCCAAACATCATTTCCTCCCTTTCCTCCTCTTTCTCCCCCCTCCTCCTAACACTATGGATGCCAGGGATTTCTTATAGCAAAGACTGGGTTATTTTTTTAATTGCTAAACCTTCTTTTCTCAGGATTCATCTATTAATATTCTATTAATAAATATCACTATATTGACCATTCCTTTTCTCCTTCCCATTTGGAAGTTTCAGGGATGTGCACATATAAATAAGGGGAGGTGCTTTGATCACATGGTCGCGCCTGCCTTTTCCTTTTCCCCTCACACCGTCTCCCATAGATATTGCATAGATATTGCTGTGATGTGTGCTTATTCTGGCAAATGGAACCAGTTCTTTCCAGGGGGAACTTGAAACTAACCAATAGCAAACAGCCAAAACATTGACAGCACCACTAGAAAGAATCAAGCAACTGCCCTTGATTGTGAATCAGAGTCAAAATTATCACTTGCTGCTCTTTGAAATTGCTCCCCAGAGCAACTGTTGCTTTAGGTTGAAGGTCAGGTTGAAGGCCAGGGTCATCACTCAGTCAATCACTCAAGGTAAACCACTCCAAACTCGATTGCAGAAAATACGACTTCAGCAACAGAGTGGTCAATGCCTACCTGACACCGTTGTTACATCTTCAAACCCCCACAGCTTCAACCTTCAACTGTCTACTGTTGACCTCACCCCATTCCTAAAAGGTCTGTAAGGGGCGTGCATAAGCGCACCAGTGTGCCTTCCGTCCCTGTCTACTGTCCCCATTTATTCATACCCATTTCCTGTATTAATACCCATGTTCATACTTATTCCTGTTATCTTGTACACATATGACAAAATTAATTCCTCTGAGGCCTCATGCAACAGGTAGGTTAACTGATGTCATACTGTTCCTGTTCACATCCTGTAGAGCTGGCAAAACCAAATACACAAGAGCAACACAGATTTCAGGAAAGTAGCATTCATGTTTATTGGTGGTAAATAAATTTTGGAAGCTTAAATGGAATTTTCCAGTCTCAGTTATAGTGAGTTAATTAAGGTAGAGTCTCTTCAAATCACTTTTCCCAGAATTTTCATCATCCGGGATGAATTGTTTCTAATCATGAATGTCCCTAACTATTAATTCTATTTACAGCAGAAGAGGCTGGGCTTGTAAAGTGGCATCCAGAAGCCCCACCCACTGGGTGGAGCTTGTCAGCTGATCCTTGGAAGCTCACCCCAAGGTTCTGAAAGGGACAGGCCCAACAAAATGATCTCATAGATCACGGGTGTCAAACTTGTGGCATCATGTTTCTGTCACGTGACATTTTGTGATTTTTTTCTCTCTCCCCCATTTGCGGAGCGGGGTGGGCATGGCCTGCGTGTGGTGCATCTGGCCCGTGGGCCACCAGTTTGACACCCCTGTCATAGATCAAAATTCAGTCCAGACTACTTGATCTTTTTTTTCTTTCCCATTGATTTTTGCTACTCCAAGAAACATTAATTGTTGTCTTGATGTAATTGAGGGTACTGCTTAAAGTAATAATCCAACTATTCAACTATTCTGCAACAGATTTTGTCCTCTGGCTGTTAAAATGTCTCAAGAGACCTTCTGACAATTTCTGCTGAAGAAGATTTTTCTGTATTAATAAAGCATCATTTTGTTTTCAGGCATTTTCTACTTGTGGTATGCCAGTTAGCCATGAAGCCACTATCAGTCTGTACTCAAAAAGGACCTTCATATTGCCAGAGCTACTATTGCTTCTTTAAAAAACCATGTCACCAATTCCACAGAGAACAATGGTACCCAGGATAGCTTTTAGTTCCCTGCAATTGTCAGCAATCTTGTTAAAGGACTAGATATAATGCATCTTCAGCAAGCCCAGGATGGCAACTGTTGAAGCTTTATCTCATTCAGTGGTAAGTATGCTTATATGCAAGCTGATGAAAACCATTGGATCTCCCACTTAGAGTTAATGTGGTGGAATGTCATGAGGAAGTGGATCCCCAGTAGGGAGAGAAGTAAGAGGCAACTCAACCCATATATCATGTGCGAGAGAAAGAAGGTAAAGATAATCTCTTTCTAATAGTAGAATTCTCTGTCTGACAAGATTTTGCCTATAGGTCTGAAACAATAGAGAACTAAGCCTGGAAGAACTTACACATGACATGCTTGGTTTTAGGCCTGACAGATAATGATAAATGTTCCCTGCTTCCCATGAGAGATCAGTTGTGGAAGTAGGAGTGAGGACTTCTACAACGTGCCCTTCAAACAGCTGTAGTAGCAGAGCTATGGTGTATATTGACCCAACTACAACAGGCAGAAGATTCAAATGCCAGCTGTGTCCTTCCAGAAATTGTACTTGGCTGTAAGGATGAACAGGTGCTGCAGCAACTGTTGTCTGTGATCCTCAATGAAGACCATGTGATGGAGGATGACAGCATAAATGTCATTGTCATTTGCAATGTCATTTTGATGTACACAAACCACTGGATGTTCCTCTTTAGGACCCTGCATCTCCAAGGACAAAACAGCATTGCTGCTGCTCATTTTTTCTTTATGAGGACAAAACCAGTGACTTGGTTCCTTCTCTCGGTTATCCTTGCATCTACTCCATTTTGCAGAAAACGCTCTAGAAAAGTTCACACAACATCCTAGAATCATCACATTGAAATTAAAATCATCTAATATTAAGTAAAAATAAAATAATCACACATTACACAGAGTTGTACACAGAACCATAACAAACAAACTGCTCACTTGGTATTGGAAGAAGTGATCATATTCTTTCTGTTATTTATTTAGTTTGTCAAACATGTACAAGATGACAGGTATAAGTATAAACATGGACATGAACACAGGAAATTACAAATAAATGGGAACAGTAGGACAGGGATGGTAGGTACGCTGGTGCGATTATGCACGCCCCCTTTATGGACTTCTTAGGAATGGGGTGAGGTCCATGTAGACTATGGACCTCACTATGTAAGGTTGAAGCTGTGGGGGTTTGAAGATGTAACAATGGAGTCAGGTAGGCATTGAACACTCTGTTGCTTAAGTCGTGTTTTCTGCCAGCGAGTTTGGAGTAGTTTACCTTGAGTTTGTATCTATTGTTTGCCTGTGTATTATTGAGGTTGAAGCTGAAGTAGTCATTTACAGGTAGGATGTTGCAGCAGACAATTTTGTGTACTATGCTTAGGTAACATAGTCCCAGGTTGTCCAAGCCCAGAATTTCGAGCCTAGTGGCATAAAGGATTCTATTGTGAGCAGAAGAGGAATATTCTTCTTGTGAAATACCTCTGGACCTGCTCAATTGTATTAATGTCCGATATAGAGTGTGGATTCCAGACAGACGAGCTGTATTCAAGAATTCTTCCACATATTTGTCACAGGATGAAAGAGGATTTGGCATAAGAGACGTTATTGTCACAAGCAGTGCTGTTTCCTAAACGTTTACTATCAGGCATTTCCTTAAGACAGGTCTGCTACAAGCCAAAGGAAGCTAATCTAAGGAATCTCCAGGCACACCAGGAAGCCCCAATGTGTTCCTGACCTACAGGTATTATTTGCTACCAAACCTTTTGCACCAAATGAGTAGGCAAACTAAAATTCTTTCATGTGATTTGCTTGTACATGCATACGTAGAAGGACCTGGTCTCAGGAAAGAATCAAATAGGGTGCATATGCACCCGTGATCTAACACAAGCACACATAGGGTAGAAGCAGATATTTTTTCCAACTGGAAAACCAGCAAATTGTGGAAAGCACTCTGTTCCTGACATCAGCTTGAGTGCAGAGTGAGTGAGTGCAGAGGCGAGGAGGGATGCCAGAAGGCATTGCCAAGATCAGTTTTCAGGCTGGAGGGGAGGAGGGCAGGACATCTGCTTCCGTTGAATGCCTGCCTGGCTCTTAGAAACCCTGGTGGGGAATAGAGGAAGGAGTAAGGGGGAACCCACTAATGTCTCTGCATGAGTTGATATTGTATGTTTATTAAACCACTGAATACTTGAAGGATTCTGGGTGGTTCAGTGATTTGGACTGCCTTAGAAACCACAAAAGGAGCGAGGAAAATAAAATTACCTCACCCAAAGGAAAATGGGTTTGTTTGTCAATCTTTGAGACAGATTTCAGTAGGCAAGGACCCCAAGCAGCTGCCTATGAGCCCTGGGGGAGGAGTGGATGAAAACATGTAAAAAAATGTGGTTTATTTATTTATACAGGTAGGCTCAACTTACAACAGTTCATTTAATGACTGTTCAAAGTTACAATGGCCCTGAAAAACAAGGCATGGCCATTTTTCACAGTTCCAACCTTTTCCAGCATCCCCATGGTCACGTGATTAAAATTCAGTTTTTAAGAAGAGACTAGCAGTCACTTATCTGAAATGGTATAGGTCAGTGATGGCGAACCTATGGCACACATGCCACAGGTGGCACCGAGCCATTTCTGAGGGCACACGAGGCGTTGCCCTGTCAGCTCCAGCGAGCTTGCATGTGCTGACCAGCTGATTTTCGGACTTGACTTTCAGCCATTTTTCACTCTCCTCAGGGCTGGTTTCGCCCTCTGGAGGCTTCAGGAAACTTCCCAAATGGCCAAAAGGCCAAATGGGCAAACCAGAAGTCCCCTTGGGCTGTTTTTCACCCTCTGGAGTCTTCAGGGAAGACTCCTGAACCCAATGGGGGGTGCATTGGTGGCACACACACATGCACAGTGTAGTGTGTGTGTGTGGTACGTGCACGTGCACACTACCGTACACACTACCAGTTTTGGCATACTAGAAGAAAAGGGTTAGCCATCACTGGTATAGGTTCTCCATTTCCTAGCTCGTGCAACTCAGCATATAATTATGCAAGCTACATAACCACAGAAATGTCTTCTGACAACCCTCTAATGCATATATAGACCAACAACTAAGAAGAAAGATGTTGGGAGTCAATCACTCCACTAATTCAGCCCCACCTTTTCTATAGTCTTTCAAATCCTGGAGATGGGAGATGGGTGCACAAGAGAAAGTGTGTGGAAAGAAGTGAGAAAGACCTCACTCTGTTATAAATCTTTTTATAGTGCCAGATTCTGCTTTACTTTCATCCTCTTTCAGGCAGTAGATGCTCTTGGACTTACTTGAACTGGCCACTTCCTCCTCCTAATTTGCCCCTACAAGCTTGCTATCTTTGTTGGGCAATGTTTTGGTGACACAGTATTCTCTTCTCTATGCAACAAAGATTGTGCTAAAAGGGTGGGGCAGTATTAGATTTATCATCACCAGATTAGCATCAGCAGGACTGCAAGATAAATTTATACTTTTGTGATCCTGTTGTTTTCTATTAAATTCACCCTCTCCACTGTGCAGAAATTCATAGTTGTAAAATCCTTGCCAGCTTCTCCAACATTAAACTCTACGGAGCCTTTGATTTGATTTCCTCAAGCAATTATTCAGATTGCCCGTTCCTATTATTTTGTTGGCTTTAGGGATTTTGCTAGCCTGCTTGCTGACAGATTGCTCCAACACAGCAACATCTAAATGTTGTATGATAACATTGACCGCCTAAGGAGTCAGGGTGGCTCTTTCAAGTCAAAGTGTTCAATATTCTGGGAGGAAAATTTGACATTAGCATATTTCTTGCACAATTGACCTCAGCATGGAAGGAGGCTATAGCAGCTGATATTGCACACCTTCTGACAGAAGTGAAGGCGCTGGCTTAACTATAATGTTTAAAGCATTGGCTCATTAACATGGGGGAAGGGGGATTAGAATGAAGAAGCCACTTCTATGGCAATCTGGTGGTAGACATTATCCATTCATCCTGGACATGTTAATTTAACCTGGGCCGTTGCCTGTGATCTAGAAAGCATGGTTAATTCTAATAGGCTACAACCCGGAATATCATTGACATGAGAGAATTGTGAACATTTTTAGGCATGAGGTCATGTAGGCTGCTGGCTAGTGAATGCAACAGCACTTTTGTCCTTCAGGTTATGGAACCTATAAAACATTTTTAAAATGACGCATGTATCATATCTCAAAGCAACTCCTATTTACTCCATTCTTTCTGCTTTGTTGCTTCTGCTCCAGCTGTTTCTGTGTCTTTTGATCAGCTTCAGAAGACACAAGTGAATCACAGTCATCTTTTTATAACTGTCATCTTGTTTGCTTTATATATATTATATATATATAATAATATATAATAAGATGCTCTCCTGAAGTATAAAAAAAGGAAAGAAGAGAGAAAAGGATCAGAACTGGTAGTGGCCTGGCACTGTAGGTTGCCAGCAAAATCCACTTTAATGGAAACAGACATTGATTGAGCATGCAATCAATTGTGCACCATGAATTCAAGCAATATTGGTCCCAAGGTTTCTGATAGGTTGCTGTTTTAATGATGATCTCACCATACTCATTTCCAGAAAGCAGCATGGATAAAAATTGTATCTGTAATGCAACTTTTGGTCAATCAAGCAGAAATTCTGCTCAATCAAGCAGGAAACGACTCTCTAATCAAGAAACTACCAAGGAGAAAAAACTACATCCCCATCAACACTGGCAAGTCAAGCTACTGCTTATAAACAGTGAATAAATCCCAAACTCACTAGCACTGATGATGTTACCTAATTGGATAAGGAAACATCTGCAAGCAACAAACCAACCAACCAAGCTCCGATAGCACCAAGGATTCCACAGTTGTATCTCTCAATGCACACCTTTCATTGTGCTATACTTCATGCATATTGTCTATTCCTTATGATTGAATATGATTCATACTACTTTAGGAGGAAAACACATAAAGATAAATGGTTTCATATTCCAACTTAGATGCCCTTATTTTCACATACTGAATTCTATGCTCTTCAGAAGAGACTGTTCTGTACCAAAATGATCTGCTTCAATGAAACTTGATCTCTTCAGGGTGCTGGTGACAGAGATATTTCTTCTTACTTTCAATATTAGAAAAATCATTTAAAACTCATTAGCCTAAACAATGTCAAGAGATTTAAAAAAAAAAACATAATTTCAGAAAATGTACTAACAGTAATCAATTCTAAGTTTTAAATAATTGCAGTAAAATTTGTTCCTAATGATACTCATTTGTATTAAAATGCTTTTGCAGCTACAACAATGATTTTTATAGCTGCAAAAGCATTTTAATACAAATGTCTGATCTACGGTGTTCTATTTTCAAATCAAACTAGATCCATGAGAAATGATAACGTATTCTAGTTTATGCACCCAGATTCTTGAAGTGTTGGAACTTCCTATACTATTGAAGATCACTTTAGAAAATTACATATCTATTGTGAAAATTAATAGTGTTCATTACATAGTAAATGTTGAGTCTCCATCCACCAAATACAATTGCAACTTGTCCAAAACAGAATTTTGAATTTGTAATGTATTCTGAATGGGAATGATCACATAATTGATTTGAAGTTGAGTCAGAGGAATTAAATATTAATAATTCTTGTCCTCAATTCATATCCCCAATATGCCTGGAATCTCCACTGCAAATAAAACATTTGCAAACAAACAACCAAGTTCAGGGAGTACCAAGAACTCCACTGTTCAATCGTTCATGTAAACAACAGTCCACAGTTGTTTACATGAAAAGAAGGAAACCTAAAATTTAAGATACCTACTCCAATAAGAATATATATTTAAAGAAAAGGGAAAAAGAAACACACACAAAAATGCACAGTGGAATTTCCCCACTTTTTCAAACTGCAGAAGAGAACTCCAATTAAAATTGATTCAGTAGATTTCTCCAGTCACCCATAAAAGTATATACTGTATGTAGTGCATATTGGAAAAATTACTGTGTGCAATTTCCAGTTTGTTTTGCCTGCAGCACACTCCCAGTCAATGCTTACATCTAGATCAGAATAAGCACATAAAATAGTTAACTGGAAAACTGGAGCAAAAATCAGACAAAAAAATGAACAATTGGCAACAGTTGACTTGATCTAGACAGGTACTCCCTGGGTTAAGAATGTCTGACCTTCCAAAATCTTTAATCCTAATAATTATTAAGAATTCAGAGTCCCTTGTGTATCTTTCAAGTGAGGTGAAGCATCATCCCATTTGGACTGTGATATTTTAACATTACTCAGATTTGTGTCTGTAAACATACTTTCGATGGGACAAATTCAGATATGGACACCCCTGTTCAACTGAGGCATCAGAACTAATTGTAATATTTGCATAAATTTAGGGAATAGTTTCTTCACTGCTTTCTGTCTCCACAAAAATCCAAAGAATGTCCTTATAGAAGAAGAAGAAAAAACAAACAAAAAGAAGATAATTTTAAATGTTTGCCATGTTTCTCATATTTATTAGTTTTCTGAAAACTATTCATCCAGAGCAATTAATAGTCTCGCTTTAGAATGCAAAAGAAATAGAAGTAACCACACAAACAATGAAGATGCTTTGAATGTAAGAACAAATGACAATAAAATTTCAAAAGTTTATTATTGTGAAGCCCTATGACTTAGCATATGTTTATTTTGTTCTCTCACAATTTAATAGCTCGATTTAATTTTGTATTCGTCTCCAATTATTTTTGAACTACATTCATATCCTTTTTTTTACCAAACAGAATTGGAGTCCAAAGCCTCTACTAATGTGAAGTGATTAAACCTATAATGAGTGATTACTTTCATATCAACCTCCATGACACACATTAATTTAAGATTCCCTGAAGTATAGATAATGCTGTAAAATTTCTATCCTTTCTTAGAAGGCGCTGAGTCAGTTCTGAGCTTAACTTTATTATGCTCTTAGATTTATACAGAGGACACCACCAAAAATCAATGAATTTTTTTAGAAATGTTGTCATTTACCCAAGAACAGTAACAAACTATAAATTATTCTCTCTAGACTGTTTAACTTTTGATTTCCCCGCATTTACAACAGCAGTGACCATCATAGAAGGAATTGAAGCCAGATATTATAAGGACAGTAAAAACTGAAAGAAGTGAATCTAATTCCTTATGTTTTTGTTGTAGTGATTCCAATTAAAAATACTGAGTTCTAAAACCAAAGTTTTAACTTCTTAAATCCCACTCATTTACTTTTATTACACTTGCAAATTACACTGAGAATTCAGCAGGGTCATGCCAAGTTTGTTGATTATCAAGTACTGTTATTTATCTACAGTGAGAATCTGCCATTAGCTTTTTAATCCATTAGAGAGTTGATCTATTTTTTTTCTAAAAATATAAGTTACTGGGATGTCCTTGAATCCCAGACACTAGTTTTAATTTGCACAATCACTGTTTATTAAGAAGAGGGTTTCCAAGACAACTTGGGAGACCCAGAGAGAACCTCAAAGTCCCCATTAATAAAACCTGGTGCATCTCTTTATTAGAATAACTATGCATACCCGAGCAAAATGTTTTTATGGATGTGCTGCCAAATTTAATGGGTCAAGGTGTAAGAAGACCAAGGTCAACGGAGTAACATAATTTGGTTATATTTCCTAAGATTAGTTAATAAATCCTGCTTATTTTCCCCCATGTAACTGGTGTTTTTTACTTTCCTCAGGCAAATACTTAAGCGGGCTGAGTAGCTTGACTTGATATGGAAGAACAACCAGGTAATGACCACCATAAATTGAGATTGATTATGAAAGTTTGGCCATCTGAATTGTTCAATTCTATTTCTTTAAGCCTCTAAGTCAGGAGTGACAAACTGACGGACCGCGGGCTGGATGCATCACGCACTGGCCATGCTCACCCCTGTTCTGTGAAGGGAAAAAATGTTGCGATACATCATGTGACAGCAACGGGATGTCGCAAGTTTCACACCTGTGTTCTAAGTCTTTTGTTATAACCCAGTCCTGCATAACATTTTTTTGAAACTATGGGTTGTATTTAATCTTTTGAGCTTCACATGTGAAGACAGAACTTCAAAAACATGTATTATTTAAATTTAGATAAATAATAGCATTTCTCCATTTCTCTGATTTTCCTTTCATAATAGATCAATTTGATGAGAGTTTGAAAAGGTTTTATATAACCAGGTAAACTGTGGATAGAAAGCTGTATGTTCTTTTAAAAGGAATAAATTACATAGCTTTTATTATTTTTCATTTTCTTGTTTGCTCTTGTTTTACCATATTTTTCCAGCAAATCTTTCTCAGAAAATACTTTGAGTTCTATGAGTATCTGACTTATTTTCTTGAACATGTGCATCTGAAATGCCTTCTTTAATCTGGAATGGCTGCTTGCATATGCTTACTACTATCCACAGCACGTTCAGATTGGTTGTCACAATCATCCAATCAGATGTTGGGTTTTTTGTATGTGTAACCTCCCACCTTACTGGCTCTATTATTCCAGTTTCATGATTGGGCCCATTTGAAACAATCATCAAGTACTGTACCTACAGTAGGTATGATGAATTGACTAAAGACCCTGGGAAAGTGGAGGATGGAACCCCACAGTAAGAGGAGAAAGCAGGGCTGTTACAGAAAAGATTCGTGAAATCAGGGAAGGGAGGAAGTTTGCAAAAAAGGGACTCAAATAATACAGGTATAAGTTCTTTGGGAAGCCTTCAAAGTTCTGCTACATTCTTTTACTAGTACAGGTAGTTTTTGATTTACGACCCCAATTGAGCCCAAAATTTATGTTATTAAGTGAGACATCTGTTAAGTGAGTTTTGCCCCATTCTACTACTTTTCTTGCCATAATTGTTAAGTAAATCACAGCAGTTCTGAAGTTAGTAACACAGCTTCTCAAGTAAATCTGGCTTCCCCATTGACTTTGCTTGTCAGAAGGTTGCAAAAGATGATCACATGGCCCTGGGACATTGCAACAGTCATAAAGATGAGCCAGTTGCCAAGCATCTGAATTTTGATCACATGACCATGGAGATGCTGCAATGATTGTAGGTGTGAAAAATGGTCATTTTTCCCCGTGCCTTTGTAACTTTGAAAGGTCACTAAAGAGGACTACTTGTAATGAAAATATGTTCAGAAATCCAAGCAGTTTTTTCCTGAGTTTGGCTGCTGTGAAGAGCCTGATATCAGGATAATGGAAGAACCATTGTAGGAGGGCAGTTTCTAAGGAAGTGCAATGGCAACAACTTTCAGATCTCTCTTCAGCTTTTGCAAAGCCCTGATCAAATAGCCCCACCATTCTTAATATCACCATTATAGTTCAACAGATGATAGAGCCTGAAAATTCTATGTGGTCTATGTATTGTTAGGTGCTTAAGGTCCTTAGAGAAGTTCCTCATCTACTGATGTTTCCAATCTCCACAAGTCTCCAGTTCCAAGTACAGTGGTAACTGCCACAGGACACTAGTATTGATTCTCCATTAAATAGTTGAACCAGCAACCTTACTCATTGCCAGCTCTATACCAAGCATATTGGATCATAGCACTTGAATCTGAAAGCTAGATGTCCACGTTATCCAATTAATTTGACATAATATTAAATACTATGGAAGGAAATGACAGAGACCAGCCTATTGAAGCCTTTATCTGCAGTTTCCCAAGGGATTTCAGGCAGGCAGGTGAGATTCTTATAAATAGATGATCAGCAATAAAGAAACAACTTTGGACTATTCGTGCAGTTATTCTGGTTTTAGTTGTGCCTGACCCCAGAGGTACATGTAGACAGGAAATCACAGTCCCACCAGGAATAGAATAGAATAGAATTATTTATTGGCCAAGTGTGATTAAACACACAAGGAATTTGTCTTTGGTCCATATGCTCTCAGTGCACATAAAAAGACAAGATACATTCGTCAAGAAACATAAGGTTCAACACTTAATGATAGTCATAGGGTACAAATAAGCAATCAGGAAACAATATCAATAAAAATTGTAAGGATACAAGCAACAAGTTACAGTCCTGCAGTCTTAAGTGGGAGGAGATGGGTGATAGGAATGATGAGAAGGCTAATAGTAATAGTAATGCAGTCTTAGTAAATAATGTGACATCCAAGTCATCCAGGTATAATTTAGAATCTGAGAATCTGAAATAAAACTTTTACTTGCTGTCACTTTTATTTTGCATGATGTAATATACATGTATATATGGAATCATAGATTCCAGTCATGGAATCATAGCAGGGACTGATTTAAAATTACCTTTGTCTAGATAAACAAATGTTTTAATAGTCAGGATAGAATTTGAGTTTATATAAAAATCTGCTTCTTTGAACGTTGCATAAAGAATAACTCATCATCAAGTTCAGTTGGGCCAAAAGACAATCAGGAGATCAAATATTGTCAACTAGTGGCCACAGCATAGTGGGGGTGAGGGGAGCAGATTATGTCAGTGCCAATGTTTAAACTACATTTGAACTAACTATCGTGGTTGACTTCCATCAGCAGTGAATAGAAAGTTAGCTTCTGCATTTGTTTATTACAGATTGGATACTGGAATGACATGGATAAATTAGTCTTGATTCAGCATGAGCCTACAATGGGCAATGACACAGCTGCCCTTGAGAACAGAACAGTAATTGTAACTACAATTATGGTAAGTTTATTTTTCTACTGTTTGAGGGAAGCCAAATATTTACCTCATTATCCACTAAATGCTCGCTTTGGTAGAATTCAGGAAGCAATGTTGAGGATTCCATCTATTTCAAATGAATATAGAACATTTTTACATAATTTAGACTGCTTTGGAGGTTACTTTTTAAAACATCATACTCAGTCTTTCAGTTAATCTCTGTAAAATGCAATATACTACAAAGAAGAATAGAACATTTTGAAAAAAGGGGGGAAAGTTTTATTTTCTACCACTGTACCCTCACTCATTCTTGCCATGTTGTGGTTTTTATTGTTGACAATGTTGTTTTTAAGGGAAACTGTATGCCTTGTAAAAAATAAATGAGAATTCATAAAAATGCACACTTCCTGATTTCTGTAACAAATACCTTTAGTATATCTGGTTAGTTATGTCATTTTAGAGTGTCACCCGTTTTTTTAAAATGGGTATAACATTGAAAAACACAGATTCTCACAATTTCTACTATTTTCTATTGTAAATAGATTACTAAACAAAACTCAGCAACTACAACTTAGCCAAATTTTAGCCTTTCTTTATTTTGTTCATTTATTTTATAGGCTGACACGTCTTTCCAATAATGTCTTACACTGAGCAGACTTCACTGCTCCAAATATTAACGAGATTAATAATTAAGAATACAACAATGGAATAGTACAGGGGTGTCAAACTCAAAGCCCGGGGGCCGGATCCGGCCTGCAGGGAGCTTAGATCTGGCCCACAGGGCTGCCCTGGAAATAGCAAAGGACCGGCCCGCAGTGCCTCTGCCAGTGAAAACGGAGCTTGGGAGGGCTGCATGTGGTCCTCCCAAGCTCCGTTTTCATTGGCAGAGGTTTGCAGGAGGCCATCGCAGCCGAAAATGGAGCTCAGGAGCCCGTTTTCCCTGGCAGAGCACTCTGTTCACCACAATCACCCCCAAAATGAGTGACATTGAGCTGGCCATGCCCAACTTGGCCACGCCCAACCTGGCCCTCCAAGTTCAAATACAAGCCTGATGTAGCCCTCAATGAAATCGAGTTTGACACCCCTGGCATAGTATAAATTACCCAGATATCAATGAACATTTTTAATCTATACATGCATTTATTGTTCAGGAAGGATAAACACAACCCAAAAGTTCCTGGACTACCAGACCTTCAACGTTGACAAATTGTTACTCAGGGCCCATCTGTATGAGGGAGAATGCCGTTTAATAGAATGGGAATGATGATTAAAACCACCTAACTTTAGGATCCCTGAAGATAGCATTTCTTAAAGATCAGTCCTCAAACAGTCCTTATTCTTCCAGGACTCAAGGGATGGGCAGAGACTATTGGGAGAAGGTGGTCCCAGAGATATCCACATGCTGAACCATACACAGCTTTTAAGGTTGACTACCAGCATCTTGAATTACCCTGAGAAATTAACTAGTAACTAGTATGTGCTTTGAAAACAGACAAGGGCAAAAACTGCCTGACAACTGGGATAGTGCAAAACTGCATTTTGGGCCAGCTGAAATTCCCAGGTGCTCTTTGAGGTTCATTGCAGTAAACAAATAGAAGGTGATAAAGACATAAGTGACCATGAACAAACCTCCCAATCTAGGAAAGATCATAATTAGCACACAAGATGAGATTGTGTAAAAAATCCTCTCAGCCATAACTACCCGCCTGCTGTTCAAACAGAGTCCTAGATGAAGAGCCTTAACAAGTTGAGCGATGACTTCTTGAGGGGGGGACACCTCACCATCTGCCCTGTCTTCCAAAATGCATTCACCACTGTCCAAACCCTTCTTTTTTGTCAAGGCTGATCAAATAGGAGGAAGGCAGAAGCATCAGTCGACTCTGTAGTAACTAGAAAGTCATCTGATCCTAACAAAAATAGTTCATTTCCCCCCACCATCAAAAATAACATTGCAATTGCTCTAGTACTTTTTTAAACCATATTTAACTTGTGGCCTCCTACATGAGTTTGAATGAACTTATAGTGTCCATAGAGGCTATAAATTCATGAGCTGTCTTTACTCCTGGCCATCCCCCCAAAAATGCTAATTAAAGGTTGAAGTTGAAGTTTCCTAAAGCTCAACTCAGGGAACTCTACCAGGAGGCTGAGATGAGGTCCAACAGCTTGGACAGGGATGCCACTATAAAAGTATAACAGTAAGCAGTATAACAACAATCTCCAGCTTGTCCTAAGAGATCAATTTCAAAAACAAGCTGGCGTATCCAGTTATCTGCAGAACAATGCCTCTAATCATCAGCATCTCCTATAGGTTTCTCAGTAATACGAGCCAGATATTCACTCTCATCCACACTAATGCCAATTATGAGAAGAGATGTTTACAAATATCAAACAGCAGCAGCAGCTGGAATCTAAGCTTTCAAGGACATGATAAACTGTATCGTAGTGTGAGCTATGGGAGAGGTAACAGAAGTAAGGATGGATCTCAGTTGCTCACTCCTTTTTCCTAGGAGAAGTCCCACTTCTTTTACCCCATCATGTTCCTCTCTATTCACCAATACCTTAATTTCTATCACTTCTCCTTCATTCCCTTTTACTCCAATACTCCCTATAAGCACTAGTAATACTTCCCCCAGTCACAAGCACTGTGTTCTCCATCCTTCTTCCACCAATATGTGGTCCACAACTTCATTTATCCTATCAATCCTACTCTACTCTTACTCTCTCTAACAGTTTCCAATAACTTTCCCTGTTTGCAACTTTCTAACTTCCTTCCTACTTAAGTGCTGTTCCTCCCACAATGCCTTCTTGGGGGGTAAAAACAGTATTTTCAGTGCAGTTCATTTCAATGCATAGAGCAAACTGTGATTAATTCTTTTATAGCCAACTGAACTGTGAAAAGATTTCAACTTTGGTTGATCGTAGTAGTTATTACTGCTGCTGTTGTTGTTATTACCCAGTGTTATTTAGTAAATAAACCTCTGAAAGAATTTAAATGAAATAAGCAACATGTATTCATTTTCTTAATTCAATTTTCATTACTGCAGAGCTATAAAACTTCAAATCGTTCCCTTTTAATTGAGCAAAATAGCTAACACCTTTCTTTTCTTGAAGTCAGTATCACCCTTTAATGTGATGAGGGAAACTGTCAAAATAATAACCTTAATCTGATTAATTTAATAATTCTCCACTTAATGCACTGTTCTTTTTATATATCACATTGGACAAAGCTTGGATATATTTTTTCCCACCAAACATTCCAGATTACATTTATTTTAAACAATACCAAGTGTTTCATATTGTATCGTCACGTTGTTTGTATGAAATATAGTTGCATAATTTAGTATAGTATATACTATATACTACTTTACTAAAGTGTATACTTTAGTATACACTTCCTTTTCACAAATTATCTGTTAAGGATTATTGTTCTTGGATTTAAAAGAACTAACATTCTATAGAGGAATTCTAAATGTAAATCTAACGGTAAAGTTCTTTGCATGGGATTTATAAAAATAAATGTCTCTTTCCTTTGAAAAAAATAAGTCACAGTAATGGAAAAATCATACTTCAGTACAGTCCTCCTCTTTTCAGCCACTGATGAAGAATCCTATTTTAAGAAATTGACCAAGGAAGAAAAGAGTTCCAACCTGCACATGTGAACATTCCTAACATAAGATCCAGTATAGTAGCCCTGAGCTGTATTTTTCCATATGGATTTCTGAGCCTCTGACTGGATGAACAGGCACTGAAGCATCAAGCAAAAATAATGTTTTGTTTTTGTTTTGTTTTGCTTTTTTTTTTTAAAGGCTCTGTGACTTTGAAATGTTTGAATCGCAGGCATTCAGTCTTCAACTGGGCCAAGGTGTGAAAGAAAGAAAAATGATGGGAGATTTCAAAACAGTCTCAGTTGAAATTTTCCACTCGTTGCAGTCTTTTGAAATTGAGGCTATTTGTCTGTGTACTGTGTTAATTATTGTCAAATGCTTCCAAATTTAGGGGCAACTAAATGATGTTTAGAAAAAGAGAGAGACAGAAAAGGGTTAGTATGCAAGATACCAGAGAAGCTGCTTAAGTTGTCTTGCTTGCAGTCAATTCTTTTCGTGCCCATTATAAATGTTATCTCTGCAAAAGAACTTAGCCAGTCTTCACTTATTCCAAACAAAGCATCTGAATAACGTTTATGTAGCATGCCATGATTTCTTAAAAGTATACAATTTTAAGCATAAAAAGCAGAGAGAAAATGTCTTGTTGAATGTTCCATTGTTAAAGTGCAGGTATTTTTTTTCCTTCTGTAATAGTTTGTGATAAGTCATTTATGTGGAGTTGTGTGGTGTATCTAACGTGTTTACCATTGTCATGCACCAAGTAAAGATAATGAAAAATATATATAACCTAGGTTAGAAATACAGGTACTTGTTAAATCAGACATGTTTCCAAAATGACTCAGATCTTGCTAGTGTTTTTCTAGTGAATCTCAATTCCTGTTATTCTTAAATGGTCCACTCCGCAACCCAAACGGAACTTCTTTATTTCTTTAGGAAATTTATCTGACCCACCTGAAACCTGCTGGATCATAAATAGCTCCAGGACATAAGTATTAAAAACATAACACAAATTAAAAATAAAATGGTGACTAAAAATAAAAAGCTAAAAAATGTATATGTATATAAACTGACAACCTAGCAGTTCGAAAGAATAGAATAGAATAGAATTCTTTATTGGCCAAGTGTGATTGGACACACGAGGAATTTGTCTTTGGTGCATGTGCT
>JANHFT010010742.1:0-22369 GCA_032467955.1 Pseudoxenodon macrops | reverse complement strand
AGGAAGGAAGGAAGGAAGGAAGGAAGGAAGGAAGGAAGGAAGGAAGGAAGGAAGGAAGGAAGGAAGGAAGGAAAAATGTACACCATAAATTGGAACATTCCCTTGTCTATATAAAATACCAAATTGGGAAAGGTTGAAAATAGGATGATACCATTCAAGCAATTATTATTTCTCATTTTCCCCAATCTTCAAAACAATCCTCATTACAATGGGGGAAAATGAACTCTTCCATTAACTAGTGTATTTATTCAAATTTACAGGTAGCCCTTGACTTACAACCATTCATTTAGCAACCAATTGAAGTTACAATGGCACTGGGAAAAAACCTTATAACTGGTCCTTGCACTTACAATTGTTGCAGCATCCCCACAGTCATGTGATCAAAAGTTGAATGCTTGGCAACTAACATGCATTTACCATGGTTACAGTGTCGTGATCTCCATTTGTGACCTTCCCAGAAGGATTCTGACAACTATGGGGGATTCACTTAATGACTGTGCAATTCATTGAACAGCTGCAGTGATTCTCTTAACAACTGTGGCAAAAAGGTTGCAAAATCAGGTGCAATGTTGCCTTGCTTAGCCTTGGACATTCTGGTTGTAAGTCCTTGTTATTCCTAAAGCCTTATGACCATGAGGATAGAGGAGGAAAAAATTGGACGATAGGGAGGGAAAGAGTAAATGATGAGGAAAGAAAGTCCAAAGAATGAATGAGGTGTACTGATGATATTAGTCTACCTGCCTTTGGCTCTTGTCCTATCCATACAGTATGGTTTGGAACATCCCACTGCTGTCAAGTGCCTCTTCTTCACATATTTTTGTGATAGAGGAGAAAAGGTTTCTCCATCCCCTGTGCATAATATTATCTCCTTAATAAAGTACAAAATGATGAGTGACACACTTTCATTTTCTCCTCTACCAGGAAATAGCAAGAGGCAGGATATGTCCTTAAGTCACAGGCCTGTTAAACTGACAGGCCACGAACCAGATATGTCACGTGCAGGCCACACCCACCCAGCTTCGCAAAGACAAAAAACGTTGCGATACATCACGATCCAGCCCATGACACTATCAAGTTTGACACACTTAACTTAAGACATTCACATTGTTCTGTAGTGCCCTCAAAAGAAAAACATTGACCAGGCTATTGATGAGAGAAAAATAGGGATTTGAAGGGATTTTCAGTTTTAAGTTTCTACAAAGTTTCCCTTCTGGACATTTTGCATGAAACAGAAAAATGAATAAATTATGCTCTATGGATTTGATTATTAGAAATAATAGTAGATAATAAAAATGAGTAAGAGCTTATTGTAAACGCTTTGCTTCCTTCCTTTATTTTAAATTTGCTCTTTTATCTGTTGTAAAAGATATTTAGAAGTCATTTTTTGGTGTTTCTGTTTTTTCTCTTGTCTCTTGTCTATCTTAATTATTAGTTCTTGTTAGTTCTTAATCTATTTTAAAACTGAATAAAGTTATTTGAAGACGTTTCTTCAAGGTTTGAAATGTCCATTTTGCTCCTGGAACTACTCCAGGGGTGGGTTCTAACTTACCTCGCCGCCGGTTCGCTGCCTCCCGCACTGTGTGGGCATGCCTTGTGTGTGTGCGCGCACCTCACGCACACGCGCATGAGCAGTAGATAAAAGGCCCCGAAAAATTCCAAATAAAAAAGGCCAAAAGCAAGATGGCAATGCATGCGCAGTGCCGGAAACTCAGCTTTTGCACATGCGCAAAATTTAAAAAATCCAAAAAAAATCAAAAAACTTTTTTTCCCCAAAAAAGTTTTTTCATAAAAAAGATGGTGGCGCCCACAGAGCAACACCGGCTCCATGTCATCACCAGCAGCCTACTACCTACTCGGTAGAACCAGTCCGAACCGGTAGGAACCCACCTCTGAACTACTCTATTTTATAAGTACATTTTTGTTGTGGTTTGCCTACTTAGGAGATACAGAAATCTATCAATGGGATGCTGGGAGTCACTTATAGGTTGTTCACCTGATTGTAGCCTCATCAAAGGCAGAATAAGAAGCAGCTTTCTTCATTGTATGACTTTTTGAAAAAGAGGCTTACTCAACTCTCATGTAATTTTAATTTGCTGAAAGAACATGGAGAACATTCACTGCAGGGGGCTCTCATTTTGAGAGAACTCTGTCAAATCATTACCAGAAGAATCAAAAGAGCCCAGCATAACCCCCATCACCTATTACCCTTTGCCTTTTTTCCACAGACAAAATAAATACACCTTCATTAGTAGAAGCTAAGATGAGAAGCAATAGATATCGGGCTTTAATAAGGAAAGGGCCAGAAAACGGATGGGAACACAATTCTTTATCCAAGGAGAGAGATAACTATTCTCTTTATTGCCAAAGGAAATGATGGAAATTTTAAGCCCCTTCCATCATAGTTTGTAAGAAAAGATTATTGTGGGTTCAATCTTCATCTAATCAGCTTTTCCTTTCATCACTGGGGACCTCCTTGGCCTATTTCCAGCTCCCCTTCCCTAAGATGAAATCATTTCTTTATCCTTGATGGATGTGTAGTGAAAGGAAGAAAGACAATTTTCAAGTCTTTAAGCATCAAGTGAAACAATCAGAGAATCCCCTTGAGAATCCTGTGTATTCAGCCATGCTCAAATAATGCCATCAGTTTTAAGGGTGAACACACAGCTGCCAGCATCCTCTCTTTGGGTGTTTCAGAGTGAGCTATAGAAAAGTGATGTAAATGCCACTCCACTGAGCCTAAGGGTTGGTACCTCCCACCATTGCAAAAAAGCAGATTTGGGGACATTTTCTCATATCACCTCAACCCAGAGCCAGGCTCCTTATGATCAATACCATCAATGTAATACCATTCCTAGAGACGTCCTAGAGAAACTTCACTGAGCTACATAGGAGCCTAGTCTTCTTCAGTGGGGACACTGAAACTAATTATTATATTAATGAGATAAGTTATTTTCTAATGAACAATTGTCATCCTGATAAAATTAGCTAAATTAATGCAAAATGTCTCCACAGATGGTGAAAAAAATATTAATTCCTTGCAAGAGAAGTGACATTGTATTATGTCCTCTGAGAAATAATTGCATCTGTGTTGGATTATAAAGACATAAGGATTGTATCGGGGTGAAACCCAGCAGGTTCTGGAGAACCGGTAGCGGAACTTTTGAGTAGTTCAGAGAACCGGTAGCAAAAATTTTGAGTAGTTTAAAGAACTGGGAAATACCACCTCTGGCTAGCCCCAGAGTGGGGTGGGAATGGAGATTTTGCAATATCCTTCCCCCAGAAGTGGGGAGGGAATGGGGTTTTGCAGTAACTTTCCTCTGGAGTTGTGGTGGGAATGAAGATTTTGCAGTATCCTTCCCCTGCCACACCCACCAAGCCAAGCCCACAGAACCAGTAGTAAAAAAAATTGGATTTCACCCCTGGATTGCATCCCTGAATTTACTTCCCATTGTGTGGCCTACCATGCTATGAACAATTTACTCTGATTTGCTGAATCACACCTTAGATTATAGTAAGCAAGCTCATTGAAATTTTAAAGCTGTTTTATTACAAACCAGTTATGTTGGTTTCCCTTCAACAAAACCAGGTATTGTATTTCTCATCATGTAAGTTAATTGGATTTTAGTCCCCTAATTTTTAAGATTCAGCATTGCCTTAAGAAACTTTAAATATAAATCCACATCTGTTTGTTCTCTGGTTCGAATTTGATATTTTTACAGCGTTGATTACACTTTTATATTCAAAGGGGAAAAACCTATTACAGTAAAATAGCAAGAGAGAGGCTCATTCTGAGGTTGATTAATTGAATTTCATTTTAGGTGGATTTGTACTGAACTATTATGTGCTGCAAAATAACCAGGCAAATAGTTCTGAATGTGTTGATTCATTATTCTAGATATGCACAGGGAGCAATATTATAAGACCTGGGGTGGAAATCAGCAATCATTGCTAGCAATCAGATACTTCAGTACCTCTTTTTCTCGTTGGCCTTTATTTGTTCATTTTACATTCCATTAGAACAATCCCTTCCAAAATTAAACAACCAAGACAGTCAGTCTGGATCTCTTTGCACTGCACTAACAGTTCATAGATCCATGGTGAATGACTAAGTACTGCAAGCGAGCATTGTTGGCTTTTTTAAGCAAATAGAGTACAATATAGCATACTCTTTGTTCTTTCACAGCTGCAATTTGATTTAATTATTGATGATTGTTCCCTAATATGTGAGCAAATATACTGCAGTATGTTTTGCAAAAATGATGAGGCTTCAGTAACTGTAGACGGTGGGCAAGGTTTCATTCTGTTAAAGCCTCCAAGATATTTACTACAGTATTGACTTTGGTAGTTTCCATGTAGCTCCCATCTTATTTTTTTTCTTTTTCATTGTCTTGATGGAAAATGAGCCTGTTCCTGAACTACAAAGTTATGTCCTGTCTAAATATGAACCGAGATCTAAGCCTGTTCTCTGACTTATTACAGAATAACTTTTTAAAATAAAAAATATAAGATGTATTTTATGTCATTTATTTGTATCCTGCCTTCATTATTTTTACAAATAACTCAACTTGGTGAACATATCCAATACATCTTCCTTCGCTAAGGCAGGACTTGAAGTCACAGTCTCCAGCTGTGGTCTTAACCACTAGATCAAACTTGCTCTAGAATGAAGATTTTGGAAACATAATCACATTGTAATATCAGTCAAATCAGAATTTCTCTGTCAAGAATACTTGTGTCTTCTTCTGATATACCTGGATTTCGTTAGCAATAAAGAAAAGGTAAAGATAGCAGTAGAATTCTTATGTGAGTCTTTCATCTTCAGGACACACACACACACACACCATTCAATCAAGCCCAGTTTAGGCAGCAGTAGTCTGATGTACCTCTTGGGGCCATTGTTTCTGAATAGGGTCAAATTACTTCCAATCTACCAGCAGCCTAATTTCTAAATTTAATTAATCTGGTATATATAAGATGCCTAGGATAGAAAACTTGCCAGCTTCTTAAGAGAGAATTTTGAAGACTATCAGTGCTCTATCTGCAGGCTGTGTTTGGCAAATTTGCTGGAACCAAACAAGAATACATGAAAACTTTATCAATGCAGAATATTAACAGCCTGTAATAAATATCTGACACATAGATCTAGATAAATCATGAAATCAGGATGATAAGGTCAATTTACATTCCCAGAGTTGCTAGGCAATCCTTCCTCCTGAGCTACACGCATCCCCATCCTAAGCAAACACCAACTTTAAGATAAAGCTTAAACAAGATGTGGTAAATGCAAAAGTTATTTCACAGAGACACACTATCAGGCCCAACAACAGTTTTAACCAATTATACCTGCATTTATGTTCCAAAATAAAGCATATTAATAATCAATGGACCTGACTGAGTCAAATATCTCCTCAATACACAAATGTCTTCTGTGGGACATTTATTAAGCATCTTCCTCATTTACTTACAACTTTCAATCTTAATATATTAAAAGGCTATGGAAAATGGAATAATCAGGGCTTTTCTTTCCTGAGCTTGTTTTCTTGTGGTTGCCCTTGTATTATAGGTTTATCTCATTTTGCACAGCCTGTCCTTGGTCAAAAATAGTGCATATTGCACAACAAGTACTTCTGTACTATCTCCTCTGTCAGCAAAAGAAATTTTGTTTGACACAAATTGAAACATGCTGTCAAGAAATGTCCTTCACAAAAGCACAAATACTTATGTTCAGAAATGGTTTGTAAGTAACAGGGAAGAAAATGAATTGCGAGGAGCATCAGGAGAGCGACCTCTCATTTACTGCATGCTGCCATCTTGACAGATGCTAACCTCACTGTTTATAAGGTTCTCTCTGAACTCTTTCCACACTACACTCTAGACCAGGGCTGTCAAACTCCTGACCCACAAGCCGGATGCATCACGAGCTAGCCACGCCCACACCCAGTTTAGCGAAGGGGAAAAAGGTCCCAATACGACATGTGACGCCACCGTGACGATGTGAGCTTGACACCCCTGCTTGACACCACATACATTTATTTCATAGTAACCTAACTGGGGGGGGGAAATTATTAGTTATATGAATGTATCTTAGAATAAACTTTGTGAATGCCTTTCATATCAAATTAATATCTTTTATTACTTTATTATTTTTACTTTATTTAATATTTTTGTATCGTGATGATACAAAAGCCATTTTGAGACTCCAGAAAGAATACAGACTGGAGGCTAAACTATATGATGAAAGGTTGTGGAAACTGGGTATGTCTAGCCTAGCAAAGAAAAGAATTAAGGGGGATACCATAGCAGTCTTCCAATATTTGAGAGGCTGTCTCAGAGAAGAGGGGGTTGACCTGTTCTTCAAAACACCAGAAGGCAGATTAAGATGTAATCGGGGTGGGTTCTAAAATTACCTGGCTGGCGGTTCGCTGCCTCCTGCGCCGCATGGGCGCGCCTTGCGCACACACATGCGCAGTAAAAAAAAGCCCCCCAAAATTTAAAAAAATATTAAAAGGCCAAAAATAAGAAGGTGACGCATGCGTAGTGCTGGAATTTCGGTTATACGCATGCGCAGAAGAAGAAAAAAATCCAGAAATCCCCCCCAAAAAAAGGCCAAAAACAGAATGGTGACGCATGCGCAGTGCCGGAAACTCAGTTTCTGCGCATGCGCAGAAGAAGAAAAAATCCCCAAAAAAGATGTCAGCGCCCACGGAGCAATAGAACTGGCTCTGTGACATCACCAGAGACATACCACCTACTCGGTAGAACCGGTCAGAACCGGTAGGAACCCATCTCTGTATGTAATGGATGGAAAATTATCAGATAAATCCAACCTGGAATTAAGGAGAAATTTCCTGACAGTGAGAATAATTAATCAGTGGAAATTTTGTCTCCATTCATTATGATGGTTCCATCACTGGAGGTTTTCAAGAAAAGAATGGACAAATGGTATAGAGTCTCCTGCTGGAGCACAGGGTTGGATTAGAAGACCTCCAAGGTCCCTTCAAACCCTGTTATTCCACGTTTTAAGTATTTAGCCCTAAAAAAACCTCTTGTACCATTTTTCAGACAAATGATTATTTTACTAGTCCTAGTTTGATTGCATTTTCCCCAATAATGATATTTTAAAACTACTCATTTTAAACACTTTTAATTCAGATGCACTCTGGCCTGTTGGGCTTCAGATTTATTGCAGTTGGCTAAAGATTTTCCTAAAGCTTCCCCTTCTCCTCCTTATCTTTATGTATAATACACAGATTTTCAGTTTAGACTCTAATTTGTAACTGGTAATTTCTTCAGAGTATGAATCATTACATTTGCTCTTATATGGTTGTTGTCCCAGTGCTGCTGGGCTCCACACTTCTACTTCAAATGTCAAGGTAAGTTGCTGAGGGTTCACTACTAATATACACTTGCTTTAGTAACTCATAGAATACAAGGCAATTATTTTTCTCATCTTGAGATTTATCATTATTATCACCGCTTGGCAAGCATAAGACATTTAATACCAAGCAAAGCAACCAAGAAGGTCAGATCCTACATCCACTATCGCCTTAAAATAAATCTGTAGTTCTTCCCCATCCCTTGCATAACAGCTTTTAAGTTTAGATGAAGCATAGTGGTAAATCAATATCCTGAAGAAAAAGATTCAATGTCCTGGAAACCTCAACTATAAAGGCAGGGGCATTTTCCATTTGCACTTCAGAAATTGCTCTCTTCAAATAACTATTCCTTATTTTGTCCTAAATAAACATATGTACCTCTTAACGTTTTCTACATGTCTTCTCTGGAGAATAGTTTGTAAAATGAAATGAGGATTTCTCTCTCACAAAGAATAATAAACTCTAAAGAGCGTGACAAACTTTTTTTTTTAAACTGCAATAAAGCAACATTTCTCCATTAATGCCAGTATTCTAAAGTGTCAAGTGTCACCCTCTATCCAGGACTGGTGAACTATGGCCCAGGATGACTTGTGGCTTTCAACTCCCAGATTTCCTGAGCTGAGCCATGCTGGTTCAGGAATTCTTGGAATTGAAGTCCACAAGTCATAAAGGGGCCATAGTTCCCCACCTCTGTTTCAAGACAAGCTTAGAGTGACAATTAAATGATAACCCAGTTTCCACATTCTAAAGCCAGCTTGCAGAATTATTTATTCATGCTTCAGCACTGCTGATTGATCAATATCTGCCACCCAACCAGAGAAAAGATGAAGTGCACAACACCATCCTGTTGACCTCATAGTTTGCGACAGCCTCATACCTTACTCTTGGTGAAAGCCTCCTATATAATGAGTGCCTTCTTTCCTGCATTGTGCGCTCTTACTATGCTGCATTTGTCATCTCCTACACTGAGATAACATCTGAAGGGGGAACACTAAACAATTAATGTTTTTTTTCCTCTTTATTTTTTTATTTTTGATCCTTGGTTGTATAAACAGAGGTATAGAATCATAATCACCTGAAGTATTAATACCACTTTATAAAACCTTAGTAAGGTCACACCTGCAATACTGCATCCAGTTTTGGTCACCACACTACAAAACAGATGTTGAGATGGTAATTAAGAACCTGGAGACTAAAACATATGAAGAATGGTTGCAGAGTTTGGGTTTGGCTAGTCTAGAGAAAAGAAGGACTAGGGATGACATGTTAGCAGTATTCCAGTATTTAAGGGACTGCCGTAAAGAGGGGGTTGACTTATTTTCCAAAGTACCCAGAGGTCAGGACAAGAAACAATGGATGAAAATGAAATGAGAACTAATCAAGGAGAGATACAACCTAGAATTAAAGGGAAATTTCCCCAAAAGTGAGAACAATTAACCAATGGAACAGCTTGCCTTCAGAAATTGTAGGGGCTTCATCACTGGAGGTTCTTATGAAGAGAGTGAACAGCCACTTGTCTGAAATGGTACAGGGTCTCCAGCTTGAGCAGGGGGCTGGACTAGAAAATCTCCAAGGTTCCTTGCAGCTGCATTCTATTCTGCTATTCTATTTAATAAATAGTGTTTTGATAATAATAAATTTTAATCATAAATGTTGGCAGTTTGGGTAAGAAACAAATTTGTTTCTTCCCCAAACCCCTAAAACTTTAACCTTAGACTGTCTACTGTTGACCTCACCCATTCCTAAGAGGTCTGTAATGAGTGGGTTCTACTTACTTTCCCAACCGATTTGGAGTCTCACCAGAACTGTGCATGCATGCCCTCGTCACATCTGGGTGAAAACCTGTGCATGCGCAGAGGGTTGTTTTTTGGCCGATTTGAGGCCAGAGCACCGATTTTCGGCCACAGGACCAGTTCAGGGGCGTGGCCAGCCGGCCGTTGCTGTTGGTTCAGCGAACAGGGAGGAATTCCCACTACCAATTCTAATGAACCAGTCCAAACTGACAGGAACCCACCTGTGGTCTGTAAGGGGCGTGCCTACCATCCCTATCCTAATGTCCCCATGTATTCGTAACCATCTCATGTACTCATAACCAAGCTTATACATCTTCTGTATTCACAATCACGTTTATACTTAGTCTGTAATCATATATATGTTTGACAAATAAACAAACAAACAAACATTTTGATACAGCAGCAACACCCGAGCAAGGAGGAAAAATGGAATTATTGCTGTGGTTTATCATCTTTATTATTGATTCCCAGCATGGCTGCTACACCACCTTAAAAGACTTGCATAAGACTAAGTGGCTTGTAGGACCAACTGTCTCCAGTAGTTTTAGCCCATTCTACAAGATACAGCAGTTTGAGCATATCTCAGATTCTCTCTCTGAAATAGTGAGATCTTGTGAGATCCAGTAGCTTTCCCTTCTTTGTTACAGCACCTGTCCCTTCATCCTGAGATCTGGATGACCTGGATCTTATTATCTTTCCAGAAGACAAGAGGTCCTAGTTCTTTCCTCACACATTAGGGCCAGGATATTAGTGAAGCCTGATGTGCCTTTTGATATATGAGTTACTTTGAAGCACCTTGATGATTATTCCTATTATTCTTTATTTTATTCTGTTTTGTTTTTAATTGGCTTTTTAGTTAAACAGCTTTTAAATATTATTTGTAGCTACCCAAAATTATTTGCCTAAAATGGGTGGCTGTATATGGTTTTTTTAAAAGACCCTGTAGCAGATATATGGATTAATGTTCTCTTTCTCTCTCTGATTTATGAGTAAATATTTATTGTATCTATATATGTTTCACACTGACATCTTGAAATGGCTTTCACACAACTTACTTGGCATTCACAGCTGGAAGATAGCAACTTCAAAATAACACCAGCCGCCATAAGTCATTCAAGCAATATCTACTTCTACTTTGCAGGTGCAGACAGAATAAGCACTAAAAATTCAATGCATCTCACACTTCCCATGACTTCTGCAAAATGTAGCCTTAGACTTCTATAGTTCCACTCCTTGAACTAGACAGAAATTTATAGCAGTTGAATACTTTATGTGCTTGCCTCATATCAGTTTTGCTATCACAGCAGCTCTTATTTTGTCCATTCCAGAGCTATGATCAAATCCTGACAAAACTACATGCACACATACACACAATGGTTTTTGCATCTGCAACAGCAGCTGTTAAGACACAACACATGCTTGTAACTTATCTAACTAATATTTTTGTCAGGGTGTTTGTCGTTCATTTTGATATGCTTGCATTGATTTTAGGCTTGAGTCATGTACAAAAGCCACATTAATTCAGGAAAATTTAATGGAGAAATGGTGATTGATTTAGAAATTATCATGACATATCATCTGCAGTTGTTTAACAATCAAACTATTGCATCTTCCTGGAGAATACCCAAGCTTCCTTCAATCAATATTATTGTATTCCTTTCTTGATATTATTTTAGCATTCATCCTTTTGTGCATCCTTAAACTTTTCAAAGATTATAGCCAGACGTTGGCATATTTTATCTCTTTAAATGTTGTCGATGAGATAAAACTGTTGATCTCCTTGCTGATTTTGCCAGATCAGATTAGCTTTTAGTGGCTCTAGCACATATTAATACATGTTAATAACTTCACTGAGTCTACTCTAAATTCCTTTAAGGACTGATGCTATCTTAACTGATTATTTACAGTATTGTTTTATGAAATGAAATTGTTTTATGAAGTGAGAACAATTAACCAGTGGAACAGCTTGCCTTCAGAAATTATGGGTGCTCCATCACTGGCGGCTTTTAAGAAAACTCTGGATAGCCACTTGTCTGGAATGGCATAGGGTCTTGAGTAGGGGATTGGACTAGAAGACCTCCAAGATCCCTTCCAACACAGTTATTCTGTTTCTGTTCTGTTAAATTATATTTTTAATTCAGTAAGCCAAGTTGAATGAAAGACCGTACAGTTTTCAATAAACTGAAACACAATGAGTTATTGGTTTGCATTTTTCCTAAGAGCAGACCGTTTAAGAATAATCTATTCAGCAAAGCAAAAAGGAAAAATATTTTTTCCCCATTTCAAATATTCACTATTCATACACTGGATTTCTGTATATTTATCCACAATCAAAGCAAAGTGAAATAAATGCTTCTTTTCAATAGAGACAGAGATTCTGGTATGAAATCTAGTGGATACTCCAACCTTATTAAATGCCACCATTCATGTTGACTTGATGAAGTAGCATTAATATTGCAAGATCCAATGGTTTTTCTTCAACTCAAGTGTAGGGTTTAAAAGAAAAAGTTCCCATTTTAGAAATTCACCCACACTATAATAAGAATGAATGTTGTGGGTATAATGATGTGTTTGTGCCCACCCACACTCTCTTTACCTGTATTATTCAAGATTTAGAAATCTTGAAAGAGCTAATAATAATGATTGCAAGGTTTTGGAAGGAGGGAAAATGTGGATAAAGTTTGGTTGCCACTTTTGAGAAGCCCTGATATTGTCATCCTTATAGTCAGGTTGTTCTTTCTACTCATTCTCTGCTTATTTCCTTGCTACCCCTTCACCCAACCCTCACAGCCAGACAAAATGCATTGCCCATTCTGGCACAATGAAAAAACAACAACACCCAAGGAATATGCCTTTGTGTTCTCATTGCTTGCATGTTTAGAGCAGAGAGAACTGGTAGTTACCATAAGGAACAGAAATGTCTATTCTAGGAAGGCACTGGATTAAACAGTGGTCTCCCTACTTCTGGATGATGCCCATTCATTGTGAATATTCTTGATAAACTGAATGCCTAATGGGATACAAAGATATTTAGTTTATTGATGGTGCAATGGTGCAAGTGTTTTGCGTGTTTTATGATTTCTAATATGAAGCCATTCTGCTCCTGTACTGTTTTGAAAAGTGGCATAGATAAAGGTAGGGGTCAGTCCAATAGCTAGCCTGCCTACTATGTGAAATGGTCAACCCTAAATATGGTAATGTGTCTCTTAAAAGGAGAAAGAATAGAAGCACCTAGAACAGATTGCTTTTATTTTCACCTATTAGCTTTGGAAGTTAGACCAAAGCAAATTAATTATATTGCCTTAAAGTATCAATTTCCCTTAAATAAGTTTGTAAAAAGACAGTGCAGATGAGTAATTGGAAAGGAGAGCATCTGAGTTATGCAAGGGGTAGAGAACATTAAGTGGATTGCAGAAAATCAGATTACATATGGTTGAGGTGAACATTTTTATGAAATAAAGATTCTCAGATTTGTTATAAAACCTGTCCAATATTTATTGGAAATTTCTTTTACTTGCACTTCTGACTCTTTAAAGTTTCTCTTGATATAATTGACCCAAGTCTAAATTAATCCATAACAATAAAGACTGAAATGCAACTACGAAGGAGAAAGGGGATAGAAAGTGAATGAGAAATAAAATTACATTGGGGGATGAAGTTATGATCTATTACATCACACATATTTATACATGGCAGATGATCAACTTAATGGCTATTAATTGTTACTTATTGCACACAGTGGCAAGGTTATTGCAGAAAATCCCACAATAAAATGCTATTTATATCTCAGTGAAGCAGACTTTATGCTTGATCATTTCCCAATTATGAAAATGAAAGTGTGAAATATTATGAAAGTTAAAGTTTTGAACCCATGCTGATGAAAATAATATCTCATCTACTTGGGCAGGAGGCATATGCATATGTATCTCTTCCATTTGCTTTCCTGATACAAAAAACACAGCTTTTGGCATAATATGCTTCCATACTCTGAAACTTCATTTAAATAATTTTTATTCAGCTACTTCTACTGGAAATTGGGAAGGTGGGCTGCTTTGATTTCTGTCCCACCCATCAGAATTTATGTATTTGTTTAGATACCATCAAACCACCAAATAACTCTATCTGGTTCATCCTATGCAGCATAGTAAGAAGTGGAGCTTTTTAAACTGATTCATCTGATTTCTGTAAGAGGATGGAGGAAATTCCCCAAAAAAAGAACACAGCTATGAAACAGTTACCAGAGATGGGTTCCTACCAGTTCTATCCGGTTCTATAGAACCGGTAGTAACTCCATGATGATGTCATGGAGCTGGTTTTGTCGGTGTCTCCGTGGCTGCTGCCATCTTGGATTTTGCTTCTGCGCATGCGCAGAAGCTAGTTTTTGATTGCCATGTGCGCACTCAAGGCGCGACCCTGAGTGAACCGGTAGTAAGAAGATTCAGAACCCACATCTGACAGTTACTATTAGAATCAAATAGGGTTATGCTGTGAACTGTCAAGAGTCCTTCTGGAGTTTTGATGACAATTACATGCTAACCGAGTATGGATGGATGAGAACTTTCATCCTAAAAGAGAAGGTATGTGGGTATTCAAAGACTAGGAAGTATGCGCTTGAAAACTCTGGGACAAACATTAACAGCAAATTTGTTTGGCTCTTGGGACAGAGCAAAAATTGTCAACACGTTGTTATTAACTGGAGAGATGCTATAATTCTTAAACTCCACAATTGCCCTAATTTTATTAGAAAAAAACATAAACAAAGGCTTCCTATATAAGTTTGTCAGTCAACAGGAGTGCTGATTTACCACCAGCTTATCAAGTATTTAGGAGGTGAGCGGTTGGCAGCAAAAGGAAATAATAGTCAATAACTTAATAGCCAACCTTAACACCCAATCAACATCTAAAAAGTCACACGCAATAGGCACCATATAAATTCAGACACAGACTAAACCAAACCACACACCATGGGTTCCTACTGGTTTGGTCCGGTTCTACGGAACCGTTAGTAACTTGGTGGCCTGGTTCGCTAGAACCATTAGCGACCTGGGCCTGCCACACCCATGAGCCAGTTCTCTCGGTGGTGCCATAGGTGCCACCATCTTGTTTTTTGCTTCCGTGCATGCGCAGAAGCATTATAAAGTACTGTGCATAGTGCTCGTGCAGCCGCACCACGTCCCTGAGTGAACCGGCAGTTAGAAGATCTGAAACCTACCTCTGATCCTGTTAGAGAGAAGTTTTTTGCGTACTCCAGCAGAAGTTCAAAAGCATGGAAGACTAAACCTTTGGTCCCAATGGCCGACCCAGATTGGATCCTGCAACATTATCTTGGGACATATATATTTGTTTTCATTCGGTTCCTACATAGTTTGCAACTGAAAAAAAAATATTTCTGTTTCACCCGGTGTTTCAAACAATTGCCTTATAGTGAGAACAAGAAGCCATCAGGAGAACTGAGTGACCAAGCATAGCTTGGCTTCTTTTCAGCTCAGACTTCTTCCTATGAAGACAAAGTGGCTTTCCTCACTGAAGAGAAGAGGCAATATGGGTTGCCACAAGGAGGCAATTCATATTGCTTGAATGGCAGTTCCAAATACTGCACAAGCTGAGGGGCACTTCTGGTTACTTAAACTGCAGAAAGAAGTCTCAGAAGTAAGAAAAGTAAGACATTTCTAGCTGCTTGGCTGCATTTTAAGAAACAAGGGAACTCTATTCCTTCATTGAAGATCTCCAAAGATGCTTCAAGGATACAATGTGTTTATCAAAGCATTTTGAAGCAATGGACTCCTATGAAGATTTGCACAGATCTAGAAAATGGCAGAAATAGGGACTAAGTTTGAATATCTAAGGATATGCTTAGGTATATGCATTAGTTCAAATGAAGCTGGCACAGACTGCAAATTGATATCCAAGGTTCATGAAGATAAAGAAAAGCAACCAATCAGCTCTTACCAGGTTGATCTGCCTCGTACTGATATAACCAAAGGGTACACATTGGGATTCAGCCCAAGCCAGGATCATAAAGTAATGAGGTAACGCTTCTCATTTATTGGTCAGCTGATAATTTTCTTACTCTGTCTCCAGGTTTCCACAAAGCTCCATTTCCAGTTCATTTCTCCAGAACTAAGCTGTGTTATGAAAGGTGGTGCTGGAGCATCCAAGCTAAGAAATAATTAATATTTCATTAAAAAGTGACGTTAGATTAAAAAAAAAGAGTATTATGCTCAGATCAGAATGACTTTTGTGATTAGGTCACCACTGACTGCCTCTGTCACAGTATCCTGCTGGGTTCCTTACTTCTACAGCATAACTGAATTAACTGAATTAATCATATTTAATCTGGCAACCTAGTTGTCTGAAATTAGACAATAACACAGCTGTTATTGCTGTAAATTTTAGCACGTTCTAGCTACAAAGCATTATGTATATATATTTTTAAAAGTCAAGATTTCAACAAAGCACAGTTCTATCATGATTTTTCTAAAATTAGACATACTTTATTCTCTCGTTCTCACAAATCCAGGGTTCCTGTTAAATTCTATTATAGTGGAAAACAGATGTGCATTTTTCTATATTATATATAGGAGTAGGAAATATCTGTACCACTGGTAAGATTACCTTATTTTTTGTTTTAGATTCCTATCTCATTTTTATGTCTGTAAAACACTCGGAGCAGAAAATATTTAAGAATTGTAAAAGCTATTAATAGTTTTAATAATTTTTTTAACATGGCTATCACTGTCAGAGAGCTAGTTATACATCAGCCAGAAGAAAATTTCATAATTGTACAACCACCACTTTATGTTATAATAATAACAGAGTTGGAGGGGACCTTGGAGATCTTCTATTGCAATCCCCTGCTAAAGCAGGAGACCCTATACCATTTCCGACAAATAGTTGTGCAATCACTTCTTTAAAAAATTCCCGTGTTGGAGGATCCACAACTTCTGGAGGTAAGTTGCTCCACTGACAAATTGCTCTAACTGTCAGGAAATTTCTCCTTAATTCTAGTTTGCTTCTGTCCTTCATTAGTTTCCATCCATCATTTCTTATCCCACCTTCAGGTGCTTTGGAGAATAGCTTGACTCCCTCTTCTTTGTGGCAACCTCTGAGACATTGGAACACTGCTGTCATGCCACCCTAGTCCTTCCTTTCATTAAACTGGACATATCAATTCCAGCAACCGTTCTTTATATATTTTAGCCTCCAGTCCCCTAATCATTTTTCTTGCTCTTCTCTATACATGCCAATGTAACTGATTTTAATACTATTCATAACCACCAACTCTGAAATGAGTCTCAATAGACAGACTGGACGCTGGTTGATAATTAGTGGTGTGCATAACATGTACAATATATTTTGTATCAATGTTTAAACAAAAGAGCCCCACTCAAAATGTTTTATCAGAATGCTTCCAATTGAGATGTTCTGAATCTGTTATACTGGAATGCTGTGAAGTAATGTCTATTTTACCAGGAAAAAAAGCAGTAAATGTTTCAAGTATCCTACGCACAATAAATAAGGGCAACTTGGTATAAATCTGCTTGTTACCTTTCTTTTTTCTATCTATGCCACAAGATTGGATGGATATTGTAGGATGTCATAAATTATGATAGGATGACGGGATCTGCTGACTGCTACTAGCCAGCTTACATGAAAACTGTCAAAGAGATTACTTTTAAAATATTAAATTAATTTTTCCCATAAAATTATGAAAGAAATATCTCCTTAAACATCACGGAAACAAATTGTTTTTATAAGGTAGTGAGGCATTCCTACACTACGAACTGAATATGAGGAGACTGGGCTCTCTATTCTTTTTACAGAACAGCAATTACATTTCTTTCCATTTTCTTCAGGACATGTTGCCGGAATGAGTAACAGCCAGGACAATATAAGTAAAGTTTATTTTGTTTTGTTTTGTGTTTTTTTTTTAAAAAAACATGCAATTCCCCCTATTTAAAGATAAGTTACCTTGCAAATGATAATTAGATATTTCAGTTCTCTGAAAATTCAACAGCAGATTTAACGTGATTTTTATGAGGTTGTGATGATCGTTGTGAAAAACTGGAGGGGAAGAAGAACAAGGCTGAAGACAGCTGTGGTGTACTTGAATAATTGAACAACAAAATGACAATAGGGGTTGTTGCTCAGTCCTTGTAGACTCTACAGCAAGGGTGTCAAACTCACGTATCACATCTTTTTCTCCCTTTGCTAAAATGGGGGTGGGGTGCCCAGCATGTGATGCATCTGCACTGTGGGCAGTGAGTTTGACACCCCTACTCTACACAATCTCCCTGCATTTCTTTTCTAAGCATTCAATTTATAACAAAAAAGAGCTATCATAAGTGATGCACATGCTCATTTCCATATTTTTATTGTTGAAAGATTTCTATGCAGTAGGTAAAATCAATAGCCAGGTTAAGCATGTCTCGGCAGCAAAGGGCATCATGGAATTCACCCATAAAGCACAAAATCCCTAAAGAGAGCGTATTAAGAACCGAGGCAATATTTCCATTATATCATACGAAATAGTGAAAGACACAGTATTCAACCTGTGCCAGTTGAAATAGGTGTATTTTGTTGAATATGCAAAACCTGAGTGTGCTTCGAGGTGCAAAACATTGTAAGTGGCTGTTTTGAAATTGAAATGGCTCATCATAAAACTGTCTTCTACACTCCTGGTAACAATAAAATTTCTTATGACAAGAAGAATCAAATATTTAAAGCACCAGTCTTTCTAGTGGTAATATATGCATATGAAAACTGAACACTGAGAAAGAAAAAGAAAGGAGATAAAGATCTTCAAGCATTGATTGTGTGATTGGAGATGGTTCCTGAAAGTAGTATAAAGTGGAAGAGGACCCAATTTGTTAGTCGTAGATTAAATAAATGCTGACTGCGGTTTTAAGATGATCAAAAAATGTCAGACAGGCTATTGCTACAGTATGGAATAAATATAAGATTCTGTCTGAAAATACCTTTGTTGGTTTTGCATTTTATAGATGAGAAGTGATAACTGAACACAAAGGCTTAGCTTATTATGATGTATTAGAATTCTCTCAAAGGGATTATAAAATGAAATCAAGAGAAGATTTGATGCCAAAGGATATTCTTGTCAATGGTTTTCTTATATACAATTAAGAGAAAACTGTAAAGAGGATAAAAGATGTTATGGTTTTCAACAAAGTTAAGACCGAGCTTGAAATAGAATTGTGCACTAATGATGAACATGATATTGCTAAAATGTATAAATCTTTGCTGAAATATGAGACAGAGGAAGAACAAGTAAAATAATGTAAGATAAAATGGGCAGGGGTGAAATCCAGCAGGTTCGGACAGGTTCTGGAGAACTGGTAGCGGAAATGTTGAGTAGTTCGGAGAACCGGTTATAGAAAGTTTGAGAATCGGCAAATACCACCTCTGGCTGGCCCCAGAGTGGGGTGGGAATGGAGATTTTGCAATATCCTTTCCCTGGAGTGGGGTAGAAATTCAGATTTTGCAGTATCCTTCCCCTGCAACGCCCACCAAGCCACATCACGCTCACCAAGCCACGCCCAGAAGAACCGGTAGTAAAAAAAATGGATTTCACCACTGGCTAGAAGTTTTGACTACAATATATAAATGGACAAATGGGAAAATACATGGTTGAAAGGAGCAAAATTTATATTACATTCTAGTCTTAAAGATTATTTTTTTTAGACAATGATGTATTGTTGGTATTTGTCACCAGAGAAATTGTACAGAATGTGTAAAAGCACCTGAAATCTTTGCTGAAATTGTGAACAACATGAAGGGACCTTTCATCATGCTTGGTGGACACAAAGAGGGCCAAAAAACGTCAAAACATTACACACATTAATCCAGAAGATTTTAAAGGTAAAAGTACAATTGAAACCAGAGCATTTTCTTTTGGGGCTAATGGACAAGCAACTAGGAAAAAAAGTCACAGAACTTTGTTTTTATATATGACAGCTGCAGTGAGATTTATATGCTCAAAAGTGGAAAGGTTTAACACTGCCCACAATGGAGGAATGGTTAGGGAAGACGATAGAACTTGTGGAAATCACTACATTGAGTTATTTTCTCTATTAGAGAAAAATAGTTATTTACTTTTATGCTTGACTAGAAACCTTTTACAGATTTTGTACATGAAATAAGTATTTATAAGTTGTGGTTTTGATGATTAGAAAAATACTGAGTAATAGAAAAGAGTAAACATTCTTTTGTAATCATAGAGTAAGAGATAACTTTGTAATTGTATTGATATTTGTTGCAAAGGAAATCAGAAGCGTGTTTTATTTGTTGTTATTTTTTCATTCTGTACTTTTGCTTTTTAATTTTTCTTCCTTTTTTACTGCTTTCACTCTTTATTAGTTTGTGTTGGTTTTTACATTCTTTGTAAAAGTTTCAATAAAAATTATTTTAAAAAGGATTATGATCAGAAAACAAAGACAGTAGACTAGACAGTACTATGGGCATGTGATACAAGGAAAAGAGCAACTAAAAATAACTTTGCTTTGTAAAATCAAAAGAAACAAAATAAATGACATACAATATTGATTGGGAGATAGCAGAAAAATTTCCAACTTGTAACTAAATTATTCTTGAAATGCAGGGCATTTTTCTATATAATTGCCAAGAGCTAAGTGAAAACTTCATGGCAACTCGTGTTCCTGTGTAGGAATTCTGTCTCTTTCTGAATTTGACTGACAATTGTGATTAGCATGTCTTCTGAAAAGACATAGGATGGATAGGATGTCTTCTGAAAGGGTCAGAAATGTGTCTCATCTAGAGATTTTTTATTTTATCTTCAGATGCTTGTAGAAATTCCAGGTTCTAAACAGGCATGCTCAGATACATTATTTTTCTTTTCTTTTTTTAAAGATGACATCTCAGCTCTAGCGGATGTAACCAAAGTAGTTTATAAGTTATTCTTTTAGTGTGCTTCATATCGGGCTCAATTAAGAAAGCCTGATTAATAGTCTTTTTCTAATACATACCCTAACAGTATGCAGTCTCAAAGGGTATACATGATTGATATGGTGGAAGATTATACTTGCAACTATGACTGTTTCCCTGGTTGTGTAGCATTATGTAGAGATTACTATTACAAGGTGAGGTAAATAGAAAGTAATGCTATTCAGAGCATTAATGTCAATCATCTCAATTTGTTCCTCTTTCATTGTTTATCCGATTACTTTTCATTTTCTCAGACTTTTTGGTGCACCATTTAATCTGGTTGTTAAAATAAAGTTAGGAAACTTGTTGGATTGGAACAAAGGTCTATCTAGTCTAGTAGTCTGTTTTCCTCAAAGGTCGACCAGATGTCCAGTGGGAATTCCCCAAGCAGAACATGATCATTATTATTTTTTCAGATATCCAAAAGAGAACTCTGTAATAACAACACAGCTCAGAACTGGCATAAAAAAAAAAGCAAGCAGAGCAGAGAAACAATGGAAAATGCCCATTGAGAAATGCAGAATCCAGCAAAAATATTTTCATAGGGGAAAGAGAAGTTTATATTGAAACTAAAAGGGTGGTTGTTTTTGTTTTTTTGTTTGCTTGCTTGCTTGTTTGCTTGTTTTGGACATTCAATAGTGTCTTGCAATCTGCCATGCATTTTACTCAAGGAAGGAAAAAGAGAGAAAATATTTTTTAAGCCTCTCCATGCCAGCAACAATGTCTTCCTTGCCTTCCAAAATCAAGAGATTCTTCAAATCATTTTATATTAAACAAAAGAACCTGCCATTAGACAGGAAAATTATCAGCCCCACCTAGCACATAAGGAAACATTTTATTCATATCCATCGAGTCCTGAATTATGGCCATATCTTATTGGCAGAAGAAATTTGACAGCAGGTTATGATTTAGCATTTATCCATGGTCATCCTTGCAAATTCTAGCTTCACATTCTCTCTGCGTGAAACTCCTGTTGCAGAGGATGACCTGTTATTGGGAAATCTATTCAAATTGCTAGGAAGGTTAGGCTATGTCTCCATTTCTTTCCCGCTGATATGATACAGGAAGAAATAATACCCCAGCAAAGCAAATTTCTTGTACCTTCTATAAAGAACATAGAAGCCAAGGCAATCAGAAGATTTTACCCTGTTATTTAACTTGGGCTTTGGTGTTTAGTTAGGTTTGTACATTTAAAATAATATGTTCATGAATTTATGTTGCATTTGATTACACTGCTCTTTTCAGCTTAGAGAAACAGCACCTCATAATTCAAAATTATCAAACTATTCATGGTATATAGAAACATAAAAGAAGCACTTTTCCCTCCAGGGACATAAAATTAAATGCTCATGGAAAATAGAAGATAAATGAAAGAAAATACTTTTCCACATATTGCATAATCAAGCTATATAATTTGTTAATGGTTATATATTATCTCCATATCAGATGGGAAGTGCATCTGAATACCAGCTGCCGAAGAGACAAGTGGGGTGATACTATGTATGATGTTCCAAAATATATGATTAGTGACTATGAAACAATATGGCAGACAGAATGCCATATTGCAACTTATGACCACAATTGAGCCCAAAATTTCCATTGCTAAGCAAGGCAGTTGTTAAGTAAGTGGAACCTCATTTCTACAACCTTTTGACACAGTTGTTAAGTAGAATCATTGCAGTTATTAAGTGAGTCATGAGTTCATGAAGCAAATGTGGTTTCCTCCATTGATTTTACTTATTGGAAGCTGGCTAGGACGATCACATGACATCAAGACAGTGCAGCTATCATAAATATATGCCAGTTGCCAAGCACCTGACTTTTGATCATGTGACCATGGGGATGCTGCAATGATTGTAAGTGTGAAAATCCAATATAAGTCACCATTTTCAGTACTGTTGAAACTTCAAACGCTTACTAAATAAATGGTTGTAAATCAAGGACTACTCCTAAATCCAGTATTTGGCTTAGATTCAGTCCAAAATCAGTCAGTGTGATTTAATAAACTGAGGGTCAAATTAAGATAAGAAAGTACTGCACCCAACCATCAATCTTGGCAACTGAGGTAAAGTCATCGAAATCTTTCAGTCCCATCTGATCCATAGAGTTGATGTTGTGGGTGAGGACAAATGATAAATGTATCATAAATGTATTCATAAATGTATTCCTGATTGCTTATTTGTACCCTATGACTATCATTACGTGTTGCACCTTATCATTCTTGACAAATTTATCTTGTAT